>BQNB010022658.1:0-62746 GCA_026074375.1 Tanacetum coccineum | reverse complement strand
GGATTTTTATCTTTTAGATATTAGGAATGAATAGATATAAAGTTGCTAACATGAGCGACGGAGGAGGTGGAGAGAGTTAGAATGTAAAGAAGTAGAAAAGAAAGGTACCAAAATATGCACTATAGCAGTAAATTTTCAATTTGGGAATACGGTTTTGAGATGTACTTTTGGTTTATATAGCATAAAACATAGACTCATACACATGTTGAACATAATTTGTATATTAGTATTACATAAAGAAGAAAATGGGTGTTCGGATTGTAAGTTATCACTGTGTATATCAATAGCAACACTTTTGAGGCTAGGCTGATCTTTCAAAAAAATCAATTGTGGTTATATTGTAGCCCACAAATATTTTTCTCATTTTTAATGTAACGTTGTGGTTATATTGCAGCCCTCTAAGAAACTTGAAGTTCTCATTTTTAGTGTTGCAAATGTTGTGAAATATGCAGCCTTTACATGGGATTTTGACTCGGAAACTGAACATGTGATATCAAGGTACGCTCAAACACAAGGTGAATAGAGTTTCTTTATTTTTTTTGTTAATATGCAAACACCGCCTTTGATAATTCCATGACGTAGATTTTTTTGTTTTACACTTTTGATAGAATTGCATTTTTTTTGCAGATTGATGACTCGTGTCATGTTTTTAGATCATTGTGATCCTTGATGTACCAAAAGAATATGCCGCACATGCACATCTCTGAATTTTACATGAAAAGTACTGAAGTAGGAACGTCTTCAGCAGGTAAAAGATTTGAAACTTAACATGCCTTTACTACTTTAGATGAAGAGAATGTGAATAATATCTGATGCAATTAGGATATTTATAGTTATCTAAAGTATCATTGACTGCTTAGTCACACTTATATCATATGCTTTCATATGCTTAATAGATACATAAAGTAATTTTATCACACGAAATATGAATTGAATTCTGAGTTGCTCAGAGTGATAAAATCATTCAAGTGATAATACCTTCAAGAATGTCACACGCAACAATGCATATCTCCGCAAGAAACCACAGAATGAAATTGGTCACCTTCTCATACTTATTTTTACAATGCTCAGCCAAATGCTTTCCGAGAGTATAATACACGAAAAATTAGCACTTTTTTGTGACAAATTTACTAATGGAAGGAACAAAGTGAGAGTTACAAAAAGTAAAAAAAATCAAATACCAGTAACAACACCCACGTTTGCTGCTAAATATTAGATCACAAGTGCAAAAGCTGATGCAACCAATATTATCCAAAGCATAAGGTGTGTTTGGTTTAGGCTGCTGTAACTACTAACTGATGGTAATATATGCTATATCATCAAAGTAGATGGTAGACTGTGTGTCAATAAGAGTTGCTATAATTGTATATTTAGGTACCTATGCCTGCTATCATTTTGAGTATGAGCAAATGGGCCAAATTGCTATTGAATGGTCTTATAGTTTATATTACACAACATTCCAGCTCATTGTATACCTACATTTATGTGTTGCGTTACAGATTGAACAATACAAAACTGAGATTAAGAGGCTCAGGCATATGAAGATCGGTACAACAAAATCAGCATCACGGCTGGTCGAACCAATCCATCCCAGGTACTAACTCTTACCATGACACCATCTCTAAAACAATTTCGATGATCCCAAACCATCCCGTGACCCTATCAAACTATAAGCTTTGTTACTCCACAAGCATACAGTGATACGCTCAGATGCTTAAAATTTCAATACGTTTGTTAACAACTAGGATTGTTTGATAACCTACAACCTCTTATTTGATCATTGTGTGTCCAGTTTAAATATGATTATAGCGTACCCGTACCATGCCTCATTCTTAGGTTCTAATAGTTGTCTGTGAGACCCACAAATGCTTCTTTTTTAATAAGTCAGTTAGAAGCTAAGAAATAAATATCTTTTTGTCCAAATATTTTAAAGTTAGTTGTAAATAATTTGCTCAGAAGTACAAAAAAGTTATTAGAATAAGTATCAATTCATTTGAATATAAGAACTTGGGAGACCATACACTAAATTTTACACTTTTGGTGACTTCTGACCCGTTCGACTCAACCTCTTCTAACCAGCTACTCCTTTTTTTCGTGCAGGGGCTCTGGCCTCCCAATATTTTAGCCAAAGGTGAAAGACGTGGTTCATCTCCTGTTTTTTTTGTCGTATAAATATACAAGGAATTCGGACTCAAGGCATCCACAACACTAGGCTAAAACAATGTTACCAACAACAAAACCGCATCGATAACATGGAACCATATTTTCAGGTTGTCTTCTGCAATGGCATCATCAACATCAAGGCTGCACTGGAGTGCCATAGGTTGTAACGTCAACGGGAAGATGCAAAGTCAGCAAGGTTAGTACATGTAAGTTTAGATTCTTAGGCCATTTGTGGTTACTTTTTTGTATATATGAGACCACATTGATCCATTATTAAAAGTAGTAACATGAAATGGAGCTACTTTTCCCCCTTTTTAGATACTATGTATGTTGCTGCCGAAATTAGTTTTTGTAAACTAGACTATGGGTTGGAAGCTCATATAGTGCCGAATAGATTCAAACATTTATTGCAAAACAGTTTAGAGGGTGCTTGCCAATATAAAACCGGCTTATATAACTTTTTGTAAAAAAAATAGCCAATCTGGGTTGCGCATTGCAACTGTAGCTTTAGAAGCTGTTTGAGATTTACGTGTCTAAGTGAAAGAAAGGATAAAACGCAAGAATAAGTAAAAGAGTATACCAATAAATGATTAATTTATGATACCGAGTTAGTAGATTTCAGTTGTAGGATAGAGTTGCAATATAAATTATTGGCTTTGGAAGTATTAAGAAAAAAAATGATAGACTACTAGACAAACCTTATATATGATCAAGTTTGTATTAGCAATAAACATCATATAAGTTTGAATCATTTAAAGGTCAAAGCTTAGTAATAAGTATTATGGCATAACAACGATTGATAAAAAAAGTGTTACATAAAGTCTTATGTGAGTGACTTGGTAAATGGTTTTAGATAAAAGTCATTTTATGAGGTATGTGTTAGATTGAATCTCAAAAATAACTTATCAGAATGACAGGTTGACAAAACTATAATGATCAGGGTGTTTGGGGCTAAGCCACATAATACTATGCATATGAGTTATTAGTATATAATAGATGCTTTTAAGAACTACATGAAGAAAATGTAGATATGTGACATATGCATACTCTCGATCTCACAAGCTTTATTTGTTTTCATGTTGTGGATAGTGCGGAACACAATTGCAGGCGAGATGTTGTGCGGCAACAAAATGTGGAAAAGAGCACTTATGCTAAAGAATTGGAGGCTACAGCGACATTTGAGCTTAAGGCTCTAACTGAAGAAGTCATGAAGCTGATGAATCATAGTGAAACACAATTTATTCTCTTAGAGCTTGAAGAAAATGGCCATACTTGAGGGTAATCATGACCTCCAATACTCCACTTAATGGTGGCAGTTTGATGTGCAAATTTTTTAGTCACTGTTTGCATGCTAAAAGTATTTGGATACTACTTCGCAAAATTGGCAGATTATATTAAAGAGTTACAGTTTAACAGTTGTTAACTGTCTATATTAAAGAGTTATAGTTCAACAGTTTTTAAATCGGTGTATACAAACCGTGCCGCAGCGAAACGAGAGTATCAAAAACTTGTTATAACTATCTTACATTTACCGTGTTGTCTCCCAACTCACATATTCATATTTTATTATTGTTATGAACAGTAATAAAATAATAAACTAATGTTATGAACAGTAGTTTATTACTGTATTAAATAAATGTTTTGTCCTCCTCTTTCACGCACATCTTTATCACTATCCTTCCTCCCTCCTTCCCCTCATACATCTTGATTCTACAAATCCACCGCCTCTCGATTCCATCATTTTTTTTATACAAATCCAAGAAGAAAACAAACACACATGTCCCTTCAATACTCATAATACTATCAGATTCATCAAACAAACTCTTAAATCAGTTTACCAATATCAACAAAAAAAATCTTACTCATGGAATCATCATATCGAAAAAAACTATGATGATGAGGTGCAAGGTGTTTGAGGAAAAAGAATAATATAAATGAATATCTTCAATTACGTGTAAGTGATTTATTAAATTTTGGGTTTTTTGTTTTATATTAATCTTTTATGCAATTAAGATGATTTCATGACTTGGGTATTCATTTAGAAATTGACAGAAGTATAAAGAAGATGATAAGGTGCAAGTCGATTTAAGGTACCTTGGTTTATTTTTCTATTTGGTTTTTAGGCAATTAAGATGGTATTGATTGGTTTGTTTTGATATGTTTAAGCAGGAAGTGGAGTAGATCCTGAGGTAGAAGCTTTGAAGGCTGAAATCGCTTAGTTGCAGAAGGGGAGAGGTGGGTTTGGGAATTCGGTCCAGCAGTGGGATTTGAGGAGGAATGGTGGTGTTAGGCTGGTGTTGCAGTTTAAGGGAAATTGGTATTTTTTTATTGTGTAGTGTTTCAATCAGTTTTGATAAGTAAAAAAAGAACCATAAGAGGCTCATTGGTATGCATGTAGTTGAGCTTGAAAGGCAGCTGAAAATGGAGATTAAGTACACAAACAGAGCCGAAAAGAGGCTCAGTTGGTAATTTCCATATTCAGATAAGCTTGGTGGTTGGAATGCTTAAATAGAAGCTTCTGTTTCAGAACGACTTCCGAGAGGTAAATTGTCTATGGCTTTAAATTTTCAGTGTACATTAGTTATTGCCACGTTAAATAAATGATTAGGTCCAATGCGTCAACATAATAATATTGTGTTTTCAAAGGCCTTATAAGCGTAGGCATGAGACTATAGTGAAAAGCAATTGAGTTTTGGCATTGGATCAAAGTTTAAATACTCAGACAGCTTTAATATGAAATACAATTCAAGAGGTATCAATTTCAGTCCATTTTACTTAAAAATCCATTGATCTGAGTTCTCTTTTTAAAAGATCATTTGACCCATATCTAAATAGTCGGTATAACCCGTATTAAAAACAACCTGTTTTGACCCAACCCGTTACCTAAAACAACTAAACCCCACCCATTATGCCACCAGATATGGACCTCGAACTCAATACATTCTCCCTTATTAATATTTGGTAGTAAATCTGGCTTACTTAATATAATAAGTTGAGTTGGATTATATAGTTTAGCCAAAATATTTGGTAACGCACAACATTTAGGGAAGTTAAAGTTCGTTTGATAACCACTCTGTAGAACTCGCATAATAATGTCTACAACGGGGGTCCTTAAAGAATCAATATTTTCTTGGCAGATTGTTGCAGTATCATTAAAGACGAGGAAAAACATCCTTCATTGTTGGTATTGTCATCACTTCATACCCCTAAAGGTATTGTTTTACTTCACTTCACTTTACACATTGGATTGCTCAGTTTTTATGCTAATGCAGTTGCTTATATCAACTAAAAGAATTCAAATTTTTTTGTTTAGAGCAAACATAATTGACGTGCCACTATGGGACGACATCAGGCAGTTGTATAAAGATACCCATTTCGTTGAGCATTTTGTGACTGTATAATAAGGTTTACTATATCACTTTAGGATTTAATGATGGGGCTTGGTTTGGCTCGAATGTTGCAGCATCATCTTTTTGTGACGATCCGTACGAATGTCTCTTTCGGCAATCTAGAAGTATTCGGTCTCAAGGTACTGGAAATTAGTTCCGTTTTTGTGTCTTTCTATTACTGCATTTTTATGTACTTTCTTTTTTTGGTTCTGATTATTCTTTAACTTGCAGGGGAGACCTCCTCTATTTTGGTGGCAAAGGAGGAGATTCAGAAGTTGGTTCCTCATCGCATATAGATGGCTCGACCACAAATTTTGGGTCTATAAACTTCCCTCCCCAAGGTCATCTTGGTTTGTAACTTTTTGAATCCTATATTTTTATTGTCGTTATCTGTCCAGTGTTTCTGCCTCCTTGGTGTTGTCCTTATTTTTTCCCGAATCTGTGTTTTTAGATGATTCCTTCTTGCGTCGTTGGGCAGAAGAGAAAACTACGCGAGACTTTTCGGAGCCGTCGAAGGAAACGTTTTAGAAACCGTCAACTAGCGGATAATGGGGTGGCAACTGATGATACGGGATGCAACAGTGTTCAGTATGAAGGTAGGCATAAATTTTTAAAGTATATTTTTTCAGAAATTTTCTTTTTGTTACATGTTCTGTGCTGTATTTTGTTTTTGGGTGTAGCCTTTTTTTCGTTCCTTTATTTCAAACTGTGATTTACAGGCATCACATCGGCATATATTGATTTAGGCACTGCCCCTGAAACTACTTATGAAGAGCCTTTTTAATGAATAAATGCAGGATATAAATGTGGAACTTAACAGAATAGTGATACACGATTTTGTAGTTTTTTAAGTTCTTTGCTGAGATTTTAGGGGAGTTTGGTTCAAAGTTGTGTATGCGACTTGCTACTGATTTTGATGGTTGTATGTTGTTCTAATTAGGTTGTATATTATGTACATTTTTATAATGTACATATTATATAAATTACCAATTTGTTTAGGGGTGTTTGGACTGGTCTACTGAATTTTATGAGGTGTTTGGTTCAGTATTATTTGACTCGATGGCTATTACTTTGCCACATGTTTCAAACAAAAATGTAATAGAAGCCCAGAATAGATATGTTACTTAGGCATGTTTCATACAAAAGTTTCAGGTAGCAGTGCCTTCTTGCTAAATATTTTAGGTGATAATCTTTTAGGCATGTAGTGTTTCATGAAAGTATTGATTCTGTTTTTTTAATCTGATTTCTACTGTAGCTTACAACTAAACTGTTGTATTTTACAGGAGTAAGAATTTAAACACTCGAGTCATTAGAGTTCCTACAAGTTTTGGCTTTGACACAGCTTGCGAGGTAATTTATGTTGTGTCATTACTTTAATATCATCATGGTATTTCAATGCGCCTATATTATTTCGTGTGCCTTACGATTTTAGTGAACATGTACATTTTGAACCATTATCGCTTCTTTGTTTTACTTTTGACACCATTTAAGTAGAACATCAATGACTTTGTAGATTTAACGTTGGTTGAGTGATTTATTACGGTAGTTCTTTGCTCGAAATCATGGTTAATAATATTATCGGTTTTTATCATTAACCTGACCAAAAATGTATCCATTGCCCACCTTATGGTCCGTTTTACATTAATAAAATAAACGTAAAAAAATCAAAGATAACTTTTAAGAATGGACGAAATGCAATGTTAGGTCACTACTTTAATCAATTATAGCTCAAAGGTAACCTCTCTATAGAAATTTATCCTATTTAAGCGTTCCCTTCGATTACAAAGTAAGACACACTTAGCCTTAAGACATCAAATGCTTTTCTTCACATGTAACAATAGCTTATTAAATGAAGCATGACACTTGACCATATGTGTATCGTTTTTTTATTACTGCAGGTGCAAAAGAAGATGACTAACGAACCCGGTGTGGATTTCAGAGATCTAATCATTTCGTATGAAAACAAATATCAGCAGGTAAAACTACTTTCTATAAGATTTAGGGGTGTTTGTGTTTAGGTTTCACAGTTGATTATTGTGACTATGTTTGGATGTAAAAAGAACAATTAATTATTAAGTATCAGATACATAAATTAATAAAGAGAACAGTTAGCTGGTCAAATAAGGTAAATGTCATCAAATTAGGTTGTCGTGTTGGTGAAAAAAATAATTATTACATACCAGGATTTATAATTGTGTTTTGTTTTGCCAAGTTACCTCGATATGTTGGTGCTTATCATCAAACCTTCTAAACCAATATTAGAGTTAGCTGCTTAGTTGTTGTGAACATCTTAATTCATTGTCGTTTCAAAGATATTCATATTCATTTATGTATATTTAGGAAATTGGTGCCTCGAGTACTCTAGTGTTTTGTTCTTTTCCTACTCCTACTTTTGGTGTTTTAATCACCGTAGCTTTTGGTGCTTCCATATCTGATGCATTTACTGCCTCAAGTAATCTGGCGTTCTCCGCACTTTGGTCCTTTTTCCACTCCTACTTTTGGTGCTACTAGATTATCTCAGTTTCTCATTTAGTCCAGTGTTTAGTGAATCACCATCTGCATTTGGCGCCAACCCATTTGGGGCTCAACGCTCTCCATTTGGTACTGATGTGGCAACGTAGGAATTTCTTCAAAAAAAACTATTTCATTTTAATTGTAATAATTCTTTCCGCAACAACTAAGGTACTTTATTTCATTGGTTATTCTCAATTCTGTTACTATTTTTTTTATTAACATTGAAGTTTGTTAGTATCAAGGAATGGATGAGTTAGTTGGTGATGAGGAAAAGCGGTTTTTGAGTAAAGATAGCCGAGAAGGAATGTCGACTAATATGCTTGAAATGCTTATACCTGATGATGTTAGTGTTCAGGATAATGTGTAAATAGATGGATTGGATGGGAAGAATTGACTGGTAGAGCTTTACATAATGATGACTAGAGTACTCGAAAGAAATCAAATGAAGGGGATGAGATCGATGGATATCGTATATGTTGATGTGCCTTGCTGCAAATTGTTTATTCATTACGAGGCCGCTGTTGGTAATTATTGCTTTGGTGTGTTTGTATGTTTGTATAATATTCGTACAAGTTGTTTGTATTAACTAAATATAAGAGTATTGAAATGCCTTTTCTATATATGCAATGTAAATTATTTTTTGTTTCAATGAAGTTTAGTAGAATCATTTAGTTGATTTATTAGGTAAGCTCATAAGACTTTGTTACAAAGTCGGAACTTTATTGTTCACTTATTGGATTTTTATACGTAACATAAGAGTTTGGCACGTATTAGTGTATCTATATTTTATGCTTACACCCAACGGCAGACTCTTACACCTATTGTTTAGACCTTAATGCGGCACCAAGTTACACATGAATGAGGGTGCTTTTTAGCTTTGTTAGCATTCGATATGATGCCCTCGCGGCAACGCGGGTAACCCAAAACTTTTAAAACAATAAGCAACTTAAAAAAACGCTTCCTTAACCAAAACGAAGCGTGGGTTTTCAAAACTTGTTATTCCTATATATCAAACATTAAAAATGCATGTCTCAAATCATATTCAAACTACAACACAAAGTTATTACCAATTTACTAATATCATAATTCGTAAAGATTCCTTTCAAAACAAGTGTTCTTAGTCTTGACGCAAGATCGAGTACCACATGATTTGTATGTAACGGTTTTATCTTTTGTCTTCTATCTAGAAATAGAAAACAAAAGTTTCAAATATGGTGACGTCAAGTTTGAACCAAATAAAAAAGATAAGCATATGCTAAAGAGAAACCGATGGAAAAGGTGATCAAAATTGATACGAGTAAAAACTCGTAACTTTTATTTAACGAGGTGGTAGGCCTGTGCTTCGCTGCGGGACGATTAATGGGCGTCGTTTTGGGTTGGTTGAAGTGAGTCCGGTGGTGATTGTCGTTGTCGTTGCAATATTTTAGTGTTATTATGGCAAACGGACCGATAACCTTAAGGGATATTTTTGTAAATTACAAAAAAAAATTAAGTTAACGGTCGTTAAGTAACGACCGATCCCAAGGACTATTTTCGTAAATTCTAAAGAAAAAATTAAACTAACGGTAGTTACTTAATAGCCGTTATTGTGGGGAGGGGGTATTTTGTAATTTTTTTTAAAATGAGGGTAGTTTTCGTAATTTGACACATAGTGCGAGGAGGTATATTTTTGTAAATTACAAAAAAAAATTAAGTTAACGGTCGTTAAGTAACGACCGATCCCAAGGACTATTTTCGTAAAATTCTAAAAAAATAATTAAACTAACGGTCGTTACTTAAGAGCCGTTAGTGGGGAGAGGGGGTATTTTGTAAATTTTTAAAAAATGAGGGTAGTTTTCGTAATTTGACACATAGTGCGAGGAGGTATTTTGTAAATACCCGAGGGGCTATTTCGTAAATACCGGAGGGTTGCGGGTGAGTTTTCGGGTCGGGCGAACGGGTTGCGGGTCGGGTAAATGGGGCGGGGTGTGTGAGGGCGGTTTTCGGGTCGACCGGGTGGGTACCGGGTCGGGTCGACCCGACGGGTTTGGACCGGGTATCTTGCCTTTTGTATAGATTGATAATGTGTACTTGTTGAAAATATAGTCTCAATACCTGATAAATAACTTGAGGGACTAATGTTGTCATGTTTTCTTTCTTGTTTTATTAGTTTTTCAGGTTAAGGAAGAGTTTGGATAATAGATGGAAGTTGGAGGGCTGATTATGCCATTTTGTCAATTTCTTACAGCTAGGTCAAGGGCTATAAAAGGACCCTTGACTAGCCTTTTTCATATATCTATGCTTTTTTTTTCTCATATCTTTCGATTCTCTCTCTCAAGTTTTGTATCCCCAATTTGTTATAGATCATCTTGATCTAGTTTACTTGTTTTTTATCATTGTAATAGAACTATTATCACTTAGATAATAGATCTACACCTGAGTAGCAGTGCTGGATTTGGTTATTTGTTTGCTATAACTGATTGAGATCAGTCTTGTGTTATTTTGTTAATCAAATTGAGATTTGAGTTTAATAACGTGAACAGATTAGATTTTTCTACATGGTATCAGAGCCAGGTTGCTCTGAAATCGATTTCTAAAAAAATTAGGGTTTGTTAAAATTTAGGGCATTTTGAAATTAATTAGTTTTTCTTTTAAATTAAAAAGGTTGTTGTTATAGATCTGTGATTTATTTTACTGTTCTATAATTTTTTTGTATAACGCTTAATTTTTGAAAAAAATAGGGTTTGGTATATTTTGGGGTTTTGCTCTCTGGTGATTCCGGTGTTGATTAAGATTATTTAATCAACATAATTGGGTTTTTTATTGATCTTGGAAGTTCTTGGCTGATTAACCTAATTTTGAGAAATTAGATTTTTGGATCTTGGTTTCTGGGTTATTGGACTATTGTTGTTAATCTGCTATTTCTCTTGACTAAGTGAATCAAGAGAATAGTCGGTTTGGTTTCCGCTGCTTATTCTTTATAGCTCTGTAACACCTCTCTTCTCTCTCTCTCCCTCTCTTTAATTTCTGTTCTTTATTTCTTGCATTAGATTGTTGGAGGATAGGTAGAGGCACTATTGTGAAGTTGATTGATTGGTGGGAAGTTATTTGAGTTGTTTATTGTTGTATATTTTGTTATGTCTGTCAGCCCTTGATCTGTCACCTTGAGTGGTGTGAAAGCCTGGAAACTTCTTTCTTCTCTTGTCTCTGATTATTTTAGTTAATTTGTGGTAATCATATTTGTTCATGGAGAGTCTGATGATGGTTTTGTTGATGATCCAGTTACTTTGATAAGTAGACTGGATATGAGTGACCTTTTGCATTTACACCCTAATGACTCTACTGCTCTAATTGTTGTGTCTATAAAACTAAAAGGAACTGAAAATTTCCAAGTATGGTCTTGTCCTATGCTTTTGGCTTTAGAAGGAAAAAAATAAAATTTATATACGGGTCTTGTAAAAGATCTAATACTGATGAGGTTCTTGGAAGGCAGTGGGATTGGGCGAATACTGTGGTTTTGGGTTGGATTTTAAAATCTATATCAGAGGAACTTTTCATGGGTCAAATTTTTTCAAAAATGGCTAAACATGATTAGGAAGAATTAAATGAAACTTATGATAAAGTAGATGGTTCCATTACCTTTGGTTTGCATTATAAAATTCATACTCTGAAACAAAATGGACCATCTATTGCTGATTATTATCGTAAGTTGAATGCTCTGTGGAAATAATTTGATGCTATAATTGAGTTGCCTAGATGTACTTGTCATACTGCTGATGAATTTAAAAAGCATAATCAATTAACGAAACTAATGCACTTTTTAATGGGTCTTGATGATTCTTATATGCAAATAAGAAGTTCTATTCTCTCTAGAGAAGCTTTACCTGATGTTAAAATTGCTTATGCTACCATCTCTAGTGAGGAATCTCACAGAGTTGCTTCTGGTAGTATTTCTGGTTCCTCTCAGATGAATCAGGCTTCTGCTTTTGTTTCTAATGTGCCTAATAAAGGAAATTTTCAAAGAAATGAGACTTCTAACAATGGACCCAAACCTAATAATGTGAACAATAACAAACAAAATGGGGGTTCTGGGTTGGTCTGTGAGAATTGTTGTTTTAATGGTCATACTATTGATAGATGTTTTAAGATCATTGGTTACCCTACTGATTTTGGAAAAAAGAAACTTGGACGGAATGTTAAAGGAAAAAATATTTCAAATAATAGTTCAGTTGGGTCTAGTTCATCTTCTGGGTTTACAAATGAACAAATGGCTACTCTTATCTCTCTCATCAAAGATAATAAGGTTGGAAAGAATGTGTAGGCCAATATGGCAGATACTTACATGAATAACAACAAAGTTTTTAATGAAAACTTTAATAAGTTTTTTTGTTCCAACACTAATATGCAGTCAAAGATGATTTCTAATGGAAAAATTGTTGATTCTTGGGCTAATCAACATATGACAAACACTGATATGGAATTAGATAATGTGTATGATATTTCTCATCTTAAAATAAAAGTAGGTCATCCTAATGGGACAGAAGCTTTTATTTCTAAGATTGAAAATCTCAAATTACCTAATCGTCTAGTTCTGTTTGATGTGTTGGTTGTTCTAGAATATTGTGTTACTCTTATATCTGTTCATAAACTTGCTAAAGATAATAAAAAAATTTATTGCCTTTGATGAGAGTAGATGTTATTTCTTAAATCAGGATTTGAATCTGAAAAATATTTTAGGGATTAGTAACCACTGTGGTGGATTATACTACTTTAATAATCAAGGTATTAAAAGTAATATGTGTAATTCTGCCTATACCAGTTGTTTGTCTAAGCATGACTGGCACTGCAGACTTGGTCATCCTGTAGATCCAGTCTGAAATGTTTTGAAGAATACTCTTCAAATTAAAAATGAAAGTCAAACTAAGTTTTGTGAAATCTGTCAAAGAGCTAAGCACACTAGAGAACCTTTCCCTTTAAGTGATCATACTTCTTCTAAACTTGATGACCTTGTGCATTTGGATTTATGGGGGCCATATAAGGTGACTAGTTCTGAGGGGTTTAGATATTTTTTGACTATTGTAGATGATTACACAAGAGCTGTTTTGGTGTATCTTATTAAATCTAAAGATGAGGTTGCTTTCTATATTTCTAATTTTTATAACTTGATTGAAAATCAATTTAAAAGAAGGATTAGAGTTTTTAGAAGTGACAATGGTAAAAAATCTATTAATCGAACAATAAACAAGTTTTGTAATGATAATGGGATTATACACCAAACATCTTGTGCATACACTCCACAACAAAATGGTATTGCTGAGAGGAAACATAGGCATCTCTTAAATGTTGCTAGATCCCTTCTGTTTCAAGGGGGAATCCCTTTGAAAATGTGGACTGAGTGTATTCTAAATGCTACTTATCTTATTAACAGGCTTATCTCTTCTGTACTAAATGGAAAATCTCCTTATGAGATGATTTATTAAAAAACTCCTACTCTCTCTCACTTAAGAGTGTTTGGTTATTTATGTTTTGCTACTATTGTCAACAATCATGATAAGTTGGGCAGTAGGTCTGAGAAATGTGTTATGATAGGGTATTCTAATTTTAAAAAAGGATATAGGCTTTATAGTCTTGATAAACATCAGTTCATTTTCTCAAGAGATGTTAAGTTTTTTGAGTCTGTTTTCCCATTTAAAGATACTGTTTCTAAGAAGGTTGATACGTCAAATGTTTTTCAAGACATAAATCATATAATTTTTTTTGATAGTGATTACCCTAAGATGTCCAATGATGATGAGAGAGTAGACCCTAATCTGAATAGTGATTATAAGTCACAAAGTGATAGTAGCCACTCTTTTGTGCCTGGTGGAGGTGTGGACACTACTGATTTCCCAAGTAATAATTCTAGGAATGATGCTGATAGCAGTGATGACATCTTTGATACACAGATAACCACACTTGAAGATAATATTATCTCTGAGGGTGACTTGAATCAAAATCCAAGTACTTCTACTCAGGGTACTCAAACTATTAGAAGGTCTTCAAGGCAAAGCGTTTCTCCAAGAAACTATAATGATTTTGTTGTTGAATCAAAAGTTAAGCATGTGCTTGAAAAATACGTTGGTTATTCAAAACTTAATTCTGAAAATTATTATTTTGTTACTCAATTAAATCAAAATTGTGATCTAAAGTCTTTTTTGAAGCTTCTAAGTTTTTTCATTGGACTGATGCTATGATTAATGAAATGGATGCTTTACTTCGGAATGACACTTGGGATATTGTTGATTTACCTAAGGACGTAAAAGCCATAGGAAGTAAATGGATATTTAAGATAAAATATAAGTCTAGTGGTTAGATTGATAGATACAAGGCTAAGCTTGTTGCTCAAGGTTTTGGTCAAAAGGAAGAGATTGATTATGAGGAGATATTTTCTCCTGTAGTTAAAATAGTGACTGTTAGATGCTTGTTGAATATTGTTGTGTCTAATTCTTGGCATGTGTTTCAATTTGATGTGAATAATGTTTTCTTATATAGTGATCTGGTTGAGACTGTGTATATGAAACCACCAGAAGGATATTTTTCTTCTGGTAATAAAGTGTGCATGCTTAAGAAATATTCCTTAATGGTTTAAATCAAACACTTAGATGTGGAAATGCTAATTTGACTTCTGCTCTGATGGAAAATGTTTTTGTCAAAGGAAATCTAACTACTCTTTTATACTAAGTCTGATAAAAAGGGATTTCTTGCTTTGCTTTTGTATTGTGGAATGACAATTATCATACTGGTTGGACAGTGTTTTGGTAGTGTTACTAGGATGTTAGTTAAAAGTCTTTCTTAAGTCTAAATTTATGATAAAAGACTTAGGAAAACTTAAATATTTTCTTGGTATTGTGGTTTAATTGATATTGCATTAAGGGTATATTTGTCTTAATCAAAGAAAATATGTGCTCGATTTGTTATCTGAGTATGGTATGCTTGCATGTAAACTTGTTAAAACTCCTTTGATGTCTAAACTTGCTATTTCAAATGAGGCAACTAATGATGATCGTATTCTTGATAATATTACTAATTATCAGAAGTTGATGGGTAAATTGTTTTACCTGACTAATACTAGACCTGATATATCTTATGATGTTTATTGTTTGAGGCAATTTATGTATTCTCCTTTAAAGTCTCATCTTAAAATTTCTTTTAAGATATTGAGATATTATAAAAGTTGTCCTAGGTTGGGCATTCATATTGTTAAGAGTTCTGGCATGAGTTTAAAAGCTTTTTCAGATGATGATTGGGCAAAATACGTTGTCACAAGGAGATTAGTAACTGGATATTGTGTTTTTTTAATGGTTCTCTTGTTTCATGGAAAAGCAAAAAGTAGAATACTCTCTCTAAGTCCTCAACTGAAGTAGAGTATAGAGCTCTTACTTTAGTACCAGTGATAAGTAGATTTGGATTTTTAATATCTTCGAGATTGAATTTGATATTTCTTTGCCTGTATGTTTCTCTTTAGTGTGACAGTAATTCAGCTATTAAAATAGCTGCCAATCCTGTTTTCCATGAAAGAACAAAACACTTATAAATTGATTTACATTTTGTAAGAGAAATTTTTTTAAGTGGTGTTGTTAAAACAGTTAAAGTTGATTATGCAAGTCAAATTGTAGATGTCTTAACTAAAGGATTGGATACATTGCAACATAAGGTTTTGGTTGAGAAACTTGGCATGGTTGACATTTACCAGGTTGAGACTAAAGGGGGATATTGAAATATAGTCTCAACATCTGGTAAGTAACTTGAGGGACTAATGTTGTCATGTTTCCTTTCTTGTTTTATTAGTTTTCAGGTTAAGGAAGAGTTTGGATGATAGATGGAAGTTGGAGGGCTGATTCTGCCATTTTGTCAATTTCCTACAGCTGGGTCAAAGGCTATAAAAGAACCCTTAACCAGCCTTTTTCATATATCTTTGCTTCTCTTTTTTTTCTCATATCTCTCGATTCTCCCTCTCAAGTTGTGTATCCCTAATTTATTATAGATCATCTTAAACTAGTTTACTTACTTCTGACTATTGTAATAGAACTATTATCACTTAGATAATAGATCCACACCTAAGTAGCAGTGGTGGATTTGGTTATTTGTTTGCTATAACTGATCGAGATCAGTCTTGTGGTTTTTTGTTAATCAAATTGAGATTTGAATTTAATAAAGTGGTCAGATTAGATTTTTTTACAGTATTACTTATAATGCATTGTATCAGAGCCGTCTTTGAAGGTATGTATGGTGAGCGACGGTACAAAGCCCTAAAATATTCAGGGGACTCAAAATTTGTCCCGTTAACAATTATAAGCATGTATACATATATTTTTCTCGAAGAAATTTGTATTTAGATAAGAAAATGTCTTTAATGAGACGTATGTTGAACGTTTAGATAACTAATTTTCATTATAGACAGTGACACTTTATATATAATATTTCTTCTCGGAGAGTCTCAATATGTGATTTCGTCCAGGGCCCTCAATTTTTTTTAAAATTTAGAGACGGCCCTGCATTGTATATGCATTCTTTAAACTTAAAATGCTTGAAATTCGAGTAATATTAGTGGACTATTATATCATTCGTTAACGTAACAACATCTACTACTCAATTAATATTTTAACTATTGTTTAATCCTTAATCCTTTATCATTTTTCGTTTCTAACTCAGTCTTTTTTCTCGCAATTATTACAAATTGAACCCGTAAGCTTTGCATCAAGAGTCAAACCAGAATCATGATTTCGCAAGTATGATCATTTATCGTTGTACATTGTCGCTTTGTTATTCGTCTAGTTGTATAAAAGATGTCGTGGATTTTTTTCTTATCTCTACTATATATAAAGCAAAAATTATTTTTTTCTTACTAATATTTAATGAAATTTAAAAGAGTAATGTTCAATCTCAAAAATTATTTTTAAAATTTTAATTTTAATTTTTTGTTTATTTTTTCACATAAAAATATTTTTTAAAATATTTGCGTTAAAAATAGTTTTTTTTCTTTCTAAAATTAATGTTGTTTCTAAATACCTAATTTTTACTATTTACTTTTTTACAGATTCAACTCAATCTCGTTCTCAATTCTGATTCATATTTGAATCCTAATTTATTAAAATTTAACTGGTATGATGTTGTTATCCTCTTGGATGACGATGAAGACTTGTCAACGCTAACTGTTAAACGTTACACGAAACACTTAAGCACAATATTTCAATTATAACTATTTGCCGCTGTAAATTCTCATCGTTATGCATGAGTACACGCATAGTATAATAAGAAAATATACAAATTGAACAAATGGATTTATTAATTGACTAATTCGATAACTTAATTTTGAAATCGAGATTTCTGATTGGCTAATTGAAAGTCAAATTTTGCTTTAATTTGGTCAAAACTATCTAAATTTCATTTAGCAAAATAAATATGTATCAAAACACATGTGTTGATTATATAAATAAAAAACATAAAAAAAATGAGGTTATAAATAAAACTTTAATAGTTAAGTTTTAAATAAATTATAAGGACTTACGTAAACTTATAATTTTCCGTATCTTTTTGAAAAGCCTCAAACCAAACTTGACAAAACTCTTGTTTTAGCATACGACTACCATATGGCCGCATGGTCATGTAATTAGATTCTACCAGATACCAATTTTAATTTTTGTCATACGGTTGTATGAAAAATACCATACGTCCATATGCTCATTTCACAGAATCTGTAGAAACCACTTTTTTGGAGCATAAGGTCATATGCGCGTACACCATATGGTCATATGGTCATGACCTGCACTCTTTTTAGAACTTAATTTTCTTCACTTGTCATATTTTCCGAAAAACTAACTTAGAGAACTCGATAATCTACGAAACCTTGCATATATCTTTCATACAATCTCACAACGAGAGTGCATGGAAGCATGATTTTACTAAAACACGAGAGTTATGCCACACACCTATTTATACACATTAAAACATCACTTGTACATAACTCTTTACGTTACACAAAATTTGCAAGTTTGACCTTAAAACATATAAAAACACTCGCTAAGACTCTATACTTTAAAAGACTACAACTTTACGACTCTTGTGGGTTTAACTTGCTCCAGCACGGTAATGGGTGTCATTTTATACACTTTTTCGGGGCTATTTAACCTCCAAAATCATGCAAATATCCCTAAATATTGTACTTAATCCTTTCTTTTTGATATTTTAGCATTTGTGAAGCATTTGGAGGAAAAACACGTGACTTGGGCTTGATTCGAGAAGAAACTGGACGAAGACACAACACTTGGCTTATCAGTGCGTGAAGACTGCGTCAGAATTTGCTGCGACGCCGTCAGAAGTAAAGGGCGACAACGTCACTACGATTTGTGACGTTGTCACAATAACCGATTTAAAGAAACCTTAAGAAGATTCAGCGGGCTGACGGCGTCAGGATTTACTGCGATGCCGTCAGACCCTATATTCTATATATACAAACCTTGTTTTTCATATTTTTAGTGTGGGAAAACGTAGAGTATCGTGGGATAACTTGTAGCAGCCATTGATTGGTCGATTTGTAAGGGTTTTTAACCCTTTTAATCATTCAATATGTCTATGTGTTGTTTGATTAATTGTTCTTCGCTTTCAATTATCATGCTTGGCTAAATTTAATTATGTTTACTTATGATTGCATGAAACCTAGTTGTTAGATCTTTTATTATTGCTTCTTGTTAATGGTGTGCGCGTTAGAATTTAGAAAACTAGCTATTTGATCTTCATATCATAGTATAGACGTCTAGGAAAATGAGGCTAGGTTAGAGGAAACCTGTGATTAGATCTTCATATCTAGATCACCTTGGGGTAGATTCCGAGTTAGGTATTTATTGCGCGTGAATATACTATTGGACGTGAGCGGTGTCTGCAGGTAACCACCGTCTAGGTTGTCACGTAAATAGCAGACCAACCTGCTGTTGAATTAGGGAATACTTCACATTCATTAACAAAGGTGACAGGCAATAAAATCAGAGAAAACAACTAAGGAGTAGTACATGATTAGATAAACACGTTTGTTTATCAATACGAGTTTTTCCATTAATTTTACTTTTTTGCATAATTAGGAGTAGTTTAAATTAGTAGTTTAATCAACCCCCTTTTAAAACCCGAGATTTACTTGCTTTCAAAAAAATTTAAAAAATACAAAAATAATCTTCCCTTCAACCCCTAGACCTTAGTAAACATACAATTCGAGCCTACCCAAACTATTCCCATAGAGAACGATAATAACCTCCCGAGTCTTGCCTATACTATACTACAACGGTTTGGTACACTGCCTAGGAGGGTTGTAAAACTTATGCGTTGTAACCCACCGCATTAAGTTTTTGGCGACGCTGCCGGGGAATAGTCTAGGTTTTTGATTCTATCTAGATTAGGTCTATTCACAAGATTCCTATCAAGTGAGATTCTCTTTTTCTTTTTAGTGTAGCTTTCTCGTAGTCTATCTTTTCTTTGTGTTATTCATTTTGTAATTTCCATTTTATTACTCCATTCTTTATTATGGAGAACGCGAATCCATCATCACTACCTGGATCACTAACTTCACCCATTAGTAGAATGGTTTTAAAGCTCGATAAGCTTCTTGAATCTTTAGGCAAAATTGTTCCACCTCCCACTAGTGAACCTTCTTACCTAGAAGGAGAACTCGAATTTGAGTTAGTTGTAGGAGACGAAGAGAGTGAGGAGTTTATAGAAGAAGTTGAGGAGGAATTTGAGAAGGAAGAATAAGAGGATGACTTAGAATCCTTTAGCACCTTCCCTACTAGAGAAGAGTTAGAATATTATGAATGACTTTTGAAAAATCCTCGACCTTCTTTGGTTAGAGCTAAGATTAGAAAAGGAAGTTTGGATAATATAAAATACCATGTATGATAGGGTATTTCCTTAAAGAGCAAACGTACATCGACCTAGAATCCCCAATTAATATAATGTCTAGGCTTTACTATAATTGGATTATGAGTGAAGGATTAAAATCAAGAGAGAAACCGTCGAATCATAGGAAGACTTGCAATTTTGTAGGAAGGGTTAGAGGTATAAAAGTCTTCATAGGTAATTTTACTTATGAATGTGATTTTATTGATCTAGATGATGTTAGTAGTGTCATAGACCACTATCTAGGTGGGATGGTTTTAGGAAAGCCTTTTGTGAAACAATCTAAGCTTACTTATGATAAAGAAGAAGGAACTATTATGCTTGAGAAGAATGATGAAAGGGTGACCTTTAAAATGCCTCATAAGATGAAAAGGTTTAAGGATATAGAAGATTTAAATACCGATAACATACCACCCTTCTTTGTATCAAGTAAAGGAGATGAGGAAAAAGGAGAAGATTATGTTAGTAGAAAAAGAATGACTCATTACTCGGAATTAGGGATGACAATAAAACCCGTACCCGATAGGGACCGATCCCCAAACCCGAATTGACTGGGGAATCCCCGAGTTGACCGGGGATGGGGATGGGGACAGGGAATTCCCGAATTATAAAACCGGGGATGGGGCGAGGATGGGGATAACATAAATCCCCGGCCCCATACTCGACCCCGAACTTTTTAATGTACAAATATGTATAAATTATCAGTATATTAATACTACATGTACATGTATATGTATAAGTTAGTAAGTATTGACAAATTTTATATTTGAAGTATATTTGTATGTATATGCCATATTTAATGAATCGACTACCTTTAAAATGTTAAGTACTAACTATATATTATTCAACTAATATTTTTTTCGAATACACATATTCGATCCATTTTATTTATATAGAATATGTGATATTTTAGTATTTACGATGTTTTAAAGTTGAATGACATTTTAATTAATCAAACTATGTACGACGTATGCGTTCTAAGACATTATGTAGGTCAATTCTTTATATTTTCGTTTAGTTGTGTAATTTTATGCTCAATTTATAAGGGTGAAAAATCTCCGAATCCCCGTGGGGATCCCCGATCCCCATTGGGGACGGGGATGAGGATGTAAATCGATTCCCCGATGGGGATGGGAACGGGGATGGGGATGAGGCTGAGAAACGGGGATGGGGATGGTAAGTACGATCCCCGAAATTTCCCGACCCATTGCCATCCCTACTCGGAATGTTTGAATTTAGGACCATAGTACAAGCGTGATGAAAGGATAATCAAAACAATTAAATTTCTCAATGGAAAAAGTAGTAGCATGAATGATGTAGGAGTCACGTAAGGAGTGTGACTCTGAGTCTAGCTTGAAGACTCGTTAATAAAGAAAAGCGCTTATTGAGAGGCAGCCCAATCTTTTATTGTATGCATTTTAGGAGTGTTGTGGTTTTTTAATTTTTATTATTTGTCTTATATGTTTGAATTATATGTGATCATGCTTTGTTTTGTCTTTAACCTCGTCTTAATTATAATCAAAGGTATTTTACATAAAATAAGTGTATGGGAAAATATCTGGTTTTTAAAAACCATTTCAAACATGTAAAATAAACAGTTTAAGTTAAATTCGCACTTTTATGTTTTGTTTGTTTGTTTTGAGTCATATGTTTGCACAAACCATTTTTGTTGCCTATATAGTAAATTTTTTTCAAGAAATCATTAATAGGTTATGTTTGCAAATTTTTTTCCAGAAAACGAAGAAACAAAATTTTACAGTGCCTGGAGACGGCGTCAACACTGTAGCAATAAGAAATTCACGTTTTTTTTGAATTTTTGAAAATTTATTTTTGTTTAATTTCCAGAATTTTTAATTTTCTAATTTTTGCAGAAAACCACGATTATATTAATACTAACATTCTATCTTTATTTCTTTTGTTAGGATTGTAATTTATGATTAATATGGTTACATATAATTTCCCGCTGATTTTTACTCTTGATATAGTTGTCTTTGTCTTTGATTCACAGATTATATTAGATAATGAGAGTCCGAAAGTTCCTTGGATTTTTACTTGGACGATTCTTGGATGACGATTTAGCCAGTTTATCTCGTTTTTCTCTGATATTGAGCAAACCAGGGGAGTATTAGTTTCTTTCGCTTTTTATTTATATTCCTTTTATTTGTTTTTCGGGTACTCATAGAACATTGGAGACAATGTTCAAAATAAGTGTAGGGGTAATAAAAGCCTTAGAAACTATTCTTTCATTTGCATTTGCTTTGTTTTTAAAAAGATGTGTAATATATCGAAACATAGTTTAGTACGGTAATTTTGGCCAAATTAAAAAAATATATGGCACATATCGGTGAAACTGTAGTATTAGAAGCGTCTCATGAATAGGAGTTATATGACTAGCACAAAAACCCTACCACTCAAAAATTCCACCTCTAAAATGTGAGGTTCGCCCTTAGATCTTTAAGAATAAAAGCATTCATTTTTAATGCTTATAAAAGTGTACAGGTAGCAATATAGATTCTAGAACTTGCTTTAGCGATGTATCCCGAGACTACTAGTGAGATCGCGTTCGTGTGATTAGGATTTGCTAAGTGATAAGAAGCATTAGGATACCCCTTGTTTTTAGCCTTCGTTTGATATGGTTATGATGATATCACCGGTCATATAACTACCCCCACACCTTTACTATGCACTCATTTTTAGTGCAAGATACCCTTGGTACACCCTTCGGAGCCTATCCTTTTCGCGGTTCTCGTAATTTTTCAATGGATTATGGATTATTAATGAAGAGCATTGTTTACACCACCACCAAAATGTTACACCCAAATCGCCTTAGCCTTCCTTGTATGTACTCATTTTTAGTACGTTATTGTTATCACCATTGTTTAACCCTAGTTAACTGTTTACTTGATTACATGGTTGCTAAGTCGAGTCTATTGTTAGTCTATACAGTTTTGGGACGATTGGGATTCATAGTAGTTTTTATTATATAGAGAAATAGGGAAGAAAGTCAAACTATTACCCCTATATTTGTCTAATATATTCCATGTTTATCGATCCTTCTAATTCGGGTAATTAGTTAGTTTATTTCTGAGTTATTAAAAACTCAAGTGTAGGGGTGATGTTATAAACTGCAAGTCATATATATTTATTTATTTTCAGCATATGGCAGGGCAAAAGTGTATATAAAAATTAAAAATAAGATGAAAAAAGAAAAAAAATATTAAATACGGGCTGTGACAACCGGCAATTTTTCCAAAATAATATTTTTACTTTTTTTACCCTTAATTGTTAACTCTTACTTTTCTTGATCAATTTACCGTGAAACCAAAAATCTACCCCGCGTATAACTGAGAAGCGTTACCGGATGCATTCCGGCTTTTGAATAAGCGTAGTCTTTTTACGACTATCACGTTTTGACCTAACGAGCATATGTTTAATTTATTACGTTTTTATTTTTAGTTGTCACACGTTTTTAATTTTTAACAATACGTTAATATTAACTAGACCTTAAGCATGCATGCACATGCATACACTTAAAATATCTAGATATTCTTTCTTGCATAAAATTTAAATTTTAGATCAAATTGGTCCTCCCTTGCCTTGTTGTCATCCGCCACCCACACCCCAACACATCTCCACCATTTTAGCTACTTTGTTCCCCATGGTACAAGGTCCTCCACCCATATTTCTCTCATTCATTTGTCTTGCTTTTGGTTTGAACCTCATAACTTTAAGGATCAAGATCCTCTCAAGTTATGGTCAAACATGATTCATCATGTTAGTCTTATTGTGAGAGTTAATGAATAAGTGGGCTCATGTTTTTTACTAAAAGAAAATGTTTTATGTACTTATATTATTTGTGATTGGTGAACATGATCTATCATGTTTGACTATAACTTGAGAGGATCTTGATCCTAACTTTAAATACCATGTGGGATGGTTCTAGATGGATGACTACATACATCCATCCTATAAGTTCATTCTCATCCATTTCATTCATACTTCACAAACATAAAAACACACACTAAATATTTCTCTTCCATTTTCTTTTCTTTTCTTTCCTTTCTTGCGTCGGCCGAACACCAACAACACCACCTTTGGTGTTTGTTGTTCCTTTATTCAAGATCTTCAAGTTAGGGTATCAAATATTTTTGGGCTTTATTCAGGATCTTGGTTATTTCTTTAGATCTAGGGTTCTATTTGCTTTCTTCATCGCTTGTAAGCAAACCTTAAGCTCTTTTTTTTCATTTCTTATTTATTTATGGTTCTTGTTAATAAACCTTTAGTATCCATGTGTTTGTGTTAATTTTATGAAACTAAGTTAATGGGTTTTGAAAGGTTATTGAATAAATGGTATTATTGAATTCAGATATGGTTAGTATGGTTTGAGGAGATGGATTAGTGAGTTGGGAAGGTGTTGGAAATGAGATTAGGTTGATATTAGTAGTGGTTTTGATGTTGGATATTGTGGTTGGAAGAAACTAGGTTAGATTTGGATTATTGTGAAGTGTTGGAAATGATTTGTGTTGATTTTGGTTAAATGTTTGGGCTGTCCAAAACAGACCGCACCTTTAGGGTGTCGTAAAATTGTTTTGAAACATCGAAACCTTGGAAATATGTTAGCTTATGTTGTTACGGTCGTTTTGATATAAAAATAACTAAAATCAGACGTAAAATGAGAAAGTTATGGGCAAATGAAACTTGGAAACACTTTTCGGCAAAACTGTTTTTGTTACCTTCTGATCAGTTTTTAAAACGAGTTTTTGACCCCTTTCGGGTCCGAACCGGCTTAAACTTATAAAACGAAAGTTTTCCAAAATAAAATTTTAGTAAACAAAGCGTGTTTTCGTAAAGCTTGAAAGTCAAAGACGAGTGACTTATAGCATCATAAAGTTGAGTCGTTTTTAAGATACTTTAATTAATTTTTGAGGTGATTGCAACATTAAATGAGGTTTTCGGACGTTTTCGGGTTCGTTTAGGATGTAAAGACCTTAGCGCAAGTTATAGTAACACTTATATAATATTAGGGTGAGTTAGAAACACTTTAGAAATGATATTTCAAAAACGTCAAATATTGCTAAATATAGTAAGTTGTGATTGCGGGATAAGTACTAATGAGTTGAAAGTGGAAGTAGGTGTTTAGGTTGATTTAGTGCGTTTAGGGTAAATGGAATTAACCAATATTAAGGGACGGTATTAACGTCCCGGATTTCTAAACTTTCCAAAAATAGTAATTTTTCGTCTAAGTGTCGGGAACTTAAGTAAAGGTCTTTTATTTTCGTAAAGACACGTTTTGTTAATTAAACTAAGACACAACACATGTGGATGCTATTTGATCTCTATAGACGTATTTTGCGTCATTTCGTTAAATATATTTCTCCTTCCTAAATCACGTCATTTCGTTATGTATTTTCTCGCTCCTAAGACACGTCTTTTACTTAGGTTGCGATTAGAGTCGTTGATTACTCCTTTCTTTTGTTGATTTCATTAGTTGATTTCCTTCGCTCACCGACTGCATAAGGTGAGTCTCATAGCCCCTATTTTACTTGTTTTGAACTATTTTGGGGTAAGAAACATGCTCGTTTATTTTATAACAATGCGATTACTTTTCAAGACCTTGTGAGTTTATCGGCCTACGTTTTACTCGTTTTACATATACTTTATATCTTTTGGGGTGAGAAACATGCTCGTTTACGAACTCATTTACATGATTGATTTTAAACTCGTTTATATGTGCGTTTACAAACTCGTTTACATGATTGATTTCACACTCGTTTTACTTATGGATACAAGTACTTGGAGCTTTTACGAATACGTTGGTTGATTTTTACTATGAATACAAGTGCTTTAAACTTTTACGTATTGACTAAGTTTCCCTATTGCCACGTAGTACACACTATCATGAACCGTTAATTACTTTGAGTAAGCACGAATGCTGTGAATAGATCTATTGGGGTTGACACCCCCACCCTGATAATTCTGGATGAGTACATTGGCCAGTGGGTGCATTTCATTTTAGGTAGAACTTGGGTGTTTTGGAAAAACTTGAAAATCGAGACGAGTCTATAGGACTAGGATACACAATTTGTTAAGGCTTCGGTGTCATGAGCTTAGGGCAATATCGTAAACATTTTTGTGATTAATGTATGTGTTACAATAGTCATACGTTGGAATCTTGGTACTTTACACTACCTTATTGAACGTCACTGATCGCTAAACTTTTTTCATGATACTGTGAATGAAACATAGTCACAAAAACTCTTTTGATTCTCGTGAATACTTTACTTAAACCTATGAACTCACCAACTTTATGTTGACGCATTTTAGCATGTTTTTCTCAGGTGCTTAGCTTTGGATTTCTCTTGATGTGCTATTTGTGGAGTCTACGTGCAATCTGACTTCATTTTTCAAGACTTTAAATATCATTCATACTCGTTGCCTTTTGAAAACTTAATTATGCTTCCGCAACATTTTAATTCCATTTGAGATAATGTAAGACTCATTTACTTTTAATTAATGCAACGAGTTATGATTTTCAAAATGTCCATTAGTGGTCGTTCTCTTTATCTTGTGTTTGAAATATTATGATGTCACGCCCCCGGTTACCTATTTCGCTGTGACCCGTTTTGGGGGTGTGACACGGGCTGCCATCTTGCTTATGTTTATGTCAAGAAAGAGTCAAGAAAAGAAAAGAAAAGAAAGAGAATGATGTATAGTTGTGTATATTTGTCCTAGTTTTTGTCGAGTCTTGGCTTAGAAACGCCTTTTACATGTATTCTTGTAGATAGTTAGCTTGCCATCAGTAAAATTCCCCCATATCCTCAAACGTGTTTCCTTTACCCTACACCTTACGTTACAACCCTTTAAAAGACCTCTTTGATAGTAATTTCTAGGTGCTTACGCCAAAGTGGTAGAGGTTTTGATCCTTTATCAAGCTTATAGTAATCTATATGCTATAACAGGTAGTGAGTGTTTATTTTTCCCGTATTCTGTAAATGTTATAATTCATTATTACACCGAGAGAAAGAGAGAATCTAAACACTTATGTGAGGTGCTAGTATATAATTTCCGTGCTTTATTTTACAAGGTTAAACCAGTTGTGTCATAAATTATCTTTATCGAGTAGGTTAAATGCCTCCGACTTTACTATTTACTATGTAGAAAAGCCTATTTGTTTGAGGACAAGCAAATCCCAAGTGTAGGGGTATTTGATGAGGTGTCATTTTATACACTTTTTCGGGGCCATTTAACCCCCCAAAATCATGCAATATCCCCAAATATTATACTTAATAGTTTCTTTTTGATATTTGAGCATTTGGGAAGCATTTGGAGGAAAAGCACGTGACTTGGGCTCGATTCAGGAAGAAACTGTACGAAGACACAATACTTGGCTTATCAGTGCGTGGAGACGGCGTCAGAATTTGCTGCAACGCCGTCAGAAGTAAAAGGCGACAACATCACCACAATTTCTGATGTCGTCACAATAACCAACTTAAAGAATCCTTTAGAAGATTCGGCGGGCTGACGGCGTCAGGATTTATTACGACGCCGTCAGACCCTATTTTCTATATATAGAAACACTATTTTTCATATTTTTTGTTTGGAAAAGCGTAGAGTATCGTGGGATAACTTGTAGCAGCCATTGATTGGTCGATTTTAAGGGGTTTTAACCCTTTATTACTCATTGTAAATCTGTGTTTAATTGAAGTGAAGTTCCTTAACCTTTTTAATCATTTAATATGTCTATGTGTTGTTTGATAAATTGTTTTTCGCTTTCAATTAACATGCTTGGCTAAATTTAATTGTGTTTACTTATGATTGCATGAAACCTAGTTGTTAGATCTTTTATTATTGCTTCTTGTTAATGGTGTGCGCGTTAGGCTTTAAAAAACTAGCTATTTGATCTTCATATCATAGTATAGACTTCTAGGAAAACGCGGCTAGGTTAGAGAAAACTTGTGATTAGATCTTCATATCTAGATCACCTTGGGGTGGATTTCGAGTTAAGTATTCATTGCACGCGAATTTGCTATTGGACGTGAGCAGTGTATGCAGGTAACCACTATTTAGGTTGTCACGTAGATAGCGGACTTGACCAACTCGTTACTGAATTAGGAATACTTCACATTATATGGCTTATCAGTGCGTGGAGACGGCATCAGAATTTGCTGCAACGCCGTCAGAAGTAAAAGGCGAAAACATCACCACAATTTCTGATGTCGTCACAATAACCAACTTAAAGAATCCTTTAGAAGATTCGGCCGGGCTGACGGCGTCAGGATTTATTACGACGCCGTCAGACCTTATTTTCTATATATAGAAACACTATTTTTCATATTTTTTGTTTGGAAAGCGAAAGAGAATCGTGGATAACTTGTTACAAAACCATTGATTGGTCTATTTTAAGGGTTTTAAACCCTTTTATATTACTCATTGTAAATCTGTGTTTTTTAATGAAGTGAAGTTTCCTTACCTTTTTAATCATTTAAAATGTCCTATTATGTTTGATAAATTATTTTTTCGCTTTCAATAATAGGCTTGGATAACATTTAATTGTTGTTTACTTTATGAATGCATGAAACCTAGTTGTTAGATCTTTTATTATTGCTTCTTGTTAATGGTGTGCGCGTTAGGCTTTAAAAAACTAGCTATTTGATCTTCATATCATAGTATAGACTTCTAGGAAAACGCGGCTAGGTTAGAGAAAACTTGTGATTAGATCTTCATATCTAGATCACCTTGGGGTGGATTTCGAGTTAAGTATTCATTGCGCGTGAATTTGCTATTGGACGTGAGCAGTGTATGCAGGTAACCACCGTCTAGGTTGTCACGTAGATAGCGGACTTGACCAACCCGTTGCTGAATTAGGGAATACTTCACATTACATTAAAAAGGGTGACATGCAATAAAATAAGAGAAAACAACAAGGGAGTAATGCATGATTAGGTAAACACCTTTGTTTAACCATATGAGTTTTTCCATCAATTTTACTTTTCTGCATAATTAGAAGTAGTTTAATTTAGTAGTTTAATCAACCCCCTTTTAAAACCCGAGATTTATTTGCTTTTAAAAATATTATAAAAATACAAAAATAATCTTCCTTCAGCCCCTAGACCTTAGTAAACATACAATTCGAGCCTACCCAAATTATTCTCTTAGAGAACGATAATAACCCCCCGGGTCTTGCCTATACTACACTACAACAGTTAGGTACACTGCCTAGGAGGGTTGTAAAACTTCTGCGTTGCAACCCACCGCATCACACGGTATCATACTACTAGCATACGCACAATGTGATCAATTTCATTCTATGCTTCCAATCCTTAAGGTCTATATCCCAAGACCATACATTGCTTCATCATAACCTATAAAAACGGTTAACAACTAAAATGTAAGCATTTCGCTTAGTAAGTAAAAAGGCAATAATATAACATCATATATCATTTAGCATACTTGCATCAAACACTTCATAGACTAGTCTACAAAACTTGTCTACATTTTCACTAGCATAAAAGCATTTTAACTAACATCACTCAATAACAATATAATATCACATACCTCAACTAGTATCACAGTTAGTCTAACCACGTCTTTAGCTAGTTATGCACAACTAGCCTCATTATAACCTTAATCCAAACATACTAAAACAATGCCTTATATACCTATAAGCACAAGCATTCACATAACACATAATATGATAAAATCTATATAATTCCACATTATAACCAATTTACTTACCTGACATCCATAGTTATCTACTTCAAAGCCAAACACCTTCATCACTTGATTCCTAATAAGGATCAACAAAAACACTTAATATTTCTTAATGCACAACAATAAAGGTTTCTAACACTTCATAGCTACAAAACTTGTCTACATTTTCACTAGCATAAAAGCATTTTAACTAACATCACTCAATAACAATATAATATCACATACCTCAACTAGTATCATAGTTAGTCTAACCACATCTTTAGCTAGTTATGCACAACTAGCCTCATTATAACCTTAATCCAAACATACTAAAACAATGCCTTATATACCTATAAGCACAAGCATTCACATAACACATAATATGATAAAATCTATATAATTCCACATTATAACCAATTTACTTACCTGACATCCATAGTTATCTACTTCAAAGCCAAACACCTTCATCACTTGATTCCTAATAAGGATCAACAAAAACCTCTTATAATTTCTAATGCACAACAATACGGTACTTCTAACGCTACCAGAATAAAATACCAAATCATCTTTACTTTTTATAAGATCATATCATGATCATATACCACCCACCCACCCCCCCCCCCCCCCCCCCCCCCCCCCCCCCTTCAAATTACTAATTTAGTCAATACTCATCAAGAAACTTAACCCATAATCACTATAATATTATTACTTTGCTTTAAATCATCTTTTACCCAAACGCTCAATTTGACTCATAAACCCTAACTTTAATTAATCAAGGATAAGTAATATTTATTTGTGGGAAATCATATATAGGGACTATCTCGTGCAATATGACCTTAATTCATCTTCAAATTGATCATGAGAAGCAACCATTGTTTTTCCCTCATTTGAAACCCACGTCCCATACACACACTTCACATTGTGGAACTTTATGAAATGGTCAACAAATGTCGACTCTTAAGTCTATTTTGAGAAAACTAAATTGTTACATTCATGTCTATTTTGAGAGAAAACTAAACTTTTTTGTATGGAACCAGTTTACATTCATGTTTGTTTTGTGAGAACTAAAAAAATGTTGTTAATCGATCTAACAAGAAAATAGTACAAATGGTACATTAACTACATTCAGGTAGTTTTTGTTTTGCGAGAAAACTAACCATGAAAAGGTTATTTACAGGATGGTTTATGCATTTTCAAGATGGCTATGGTGGTGTATATGACGGGTTGCGCCTTTCTCTCATGGGATGCTCTCGCTTCTGCGAGATTGGGTTTGTTGTTGCTGCAATAGCAATTGGTGATGATAAACGTTATAACAAATGAGATCTTATTAATTGTGAGAAGATTATAAAACGTTAGTTCTTGATGATACAATGAGATGTTGAACCCTTTGGCTACTATCCAGTGTCGTGTGCTAACTATCCAATACGACACCACGATAATGAAGAGGCCACCAACTGCTACAGGCGTATAGTTGAGAGTATGGTCGGTTATAGGATAAGCTACAGGCAAAGAAAAGAGCACATAAATGGTAACAACCCAAGCCACTGATATCCAACCAATAATAATACCATATTTTCCTAAGTTGAAAGGCCCTGGTACAAATGATTTACGAGCCAATGTGACCCTAAAGAATATTGGCAATGTGTAAGCAATGTATAACCCGATCACAGCTATTGATGTCATGGCTTGAAATGTCACTATGCTCCCAAAAGACTGGAAACCAGTTTGATGAAACAAAGTTAAGATAAGGTTTGTATCAGAATAACGAGTCATATCAAAACAGTACATAGTTAATTTAGTGTGGTAAGAATACATTGCCATACACTAAAACAGTACATAAAAATAGTACGTGAAAGAAGTAGACATTAAGAAAGTCATTTGTAGGGTCACCTGACAACCCGAATCACCAGACCCGACATCACCCGACCCGAATACCACCTGAACCCGATAACCCGATTCTTTATGGGGTCGGGATGCGGGTGAGTTTCTAAAAATCCAAACCCGACCTGATAAGACCTGATTACCCGATAACACTCCTACTCTTAACTACTTAAACAAAAACTTGGTATAGGTTTGGGATTTGGCAGCTTATGTCCCTCAAGTCCTATTTTTTAATACTTAAGCCACATAGTATTTTCTACAATTATCTTACTTACACTTTGATTATATGATTTGACTTTCTATTTCGAACATATTGACTAATCAATGATAATAGGGTCTTTCAACACTTAAAAGTCATATTAAAACTATTACAAAGCATTTTTAATAATAAAATACCTAAAAACCGGTTTCTAAGTATAAATTTTTTAACAATTTTGTAAATTTAATAAATAACCCTTGACCTTATATTTTCCTTTAGAAAAAACATATACATTGTTGTTATTAAATAAAAATTATTATAACGGTATATAAAATTAAAATATGTGCATGGAATTATATATATCAAAATGAGAGCACGAATGATTGTGTTATGTAAATGAATAAACAAAATTGTACATATACAAACAACCCATGTTATTTCTATTTATTAGATTAAGTAAGGAGACCTGCAAAATTATTATTTTTTACTAATGTCGTTCAATAACGACTCATGTTATTTCTCTTTATAAATTTAATCCGCATGTGCACGGGTTTAGAAATTCAATACGACTATAATGATTATGAGCATGAATATAAATATCAAAATCAAGATACGGTCTCATAGTTTATTGTGTGATGGATAAAAATACACGAGATTGTACATATATAATAACGACGCATGTAACTACTCTTTAACGTTTAAATAAGGATATCCGAAAAACATTTTTTTCACAGGTCATTATGTGCTATTAAACACCACAATGTCCAGCTTATGATGCCAATATTTAAATATAAACAACGTTAACCTCAACATCATGTCAACAATATAAAGTCAAATATTTTGTACAACAAAGTATATACAAAATATTAATTGATATTATGATGTAATGAGAAATTTAAGTAAAAACTCGCCTGTTCATCGGTATTGTAACTACATAAATAGTAAAAATGTATATAGTTTCATAAAAACCTATTTAACGGCTACGTGTATGCACAGGTTAAAAACCAGCGTAGTAAACTCAATAGCAAATACGTTCGTTTCAAAATGGGACCGCTATACTATATTTATGAAACATTATATATATGTAACAAAAAGCAGGGGCCGTTAGTGCACTTAACGGCTGTTAAGCTTCAGGACAAAAAAATAGATGAACAGTAATTATAGAGGGGGTGAACAGTAGAATGTACAGTACTAACGGTCGTTAAGTAACGACCGTTAACTTTAAAAAAAAACTTTAATATTAAATTTTTTTTACTCCAACACAGATTTTACGTAATTGGTCCTTCATGTTCGTGAATTATCTTTGGGGTTATCAAGTTACGAGAATAGTCCATGAGGTTATCCGTCGGTTACAAAGTTAGTCCTTAACGTAAAACCTCGCGCTCCGCAGCGTAGTGCGGGCGCAAAACCTCGTTATATAACAAAACTCTATATGAAAAAAGCCTTTTTCACGATAAATTTAAACGCCCGAAAATTGAGTATGAGGATGGAGTAATTTCTTTTAAGAGCTTTTAGACATGAGAAAATACTACCAAAGTTAGAAGCTCTGAAGCAACATTAGTTCTGAAAAAAGAAAAGAAAAAAAAGTCGATGCAGTTTTTAAGATGAGACTTATTACTGTTGTTTGGTTACAACAATTCATCTTATCTTGGGACCCACGTAAACAAGTTCGAAAACGATCGCGAGAATACTCGAGTTAGACCGCTAATGTTTGAGTTAAAGACTCGTCCTCTCCATTTAACAGAGAAAACAAACATCTATTTTTTCCCTGGTACTATAACTTAATCGAATGTGCAACAACGGAACACCTTTACTTGAATGTTTATCACACTCCTTTTGTAATTTGTCAAATGAGTAAAACTTGAAAAACAACAAATAAAGATGGTTCAGATAATTATTAAAGAAAACTAAAAATGTAACCAAATGCTTGCTACATAATGTCATTCTACTCAATACTAGTATGTGTTTTGACCCGCTAAACACAACAATATGTGCGACATTTTGTTCAAAGAAACATGACCGCGACAGTTTACCATCAAGGCATGCCGCATCATAGCAAACATGGTTTGGAACCACCCATGCCCGCATTGTGTAGGTGGTTAGCCACAGATAAAACCACCTCCAATAGGGCATATATTTTCCGCCATAAACAAAACAAGAATGTATGAGCAATGGAGCTCGACTACTTGCACGTATGCACATCATTTCCATCTAAAACCAACTATGCTCAAATGCTCGATCGATCCCATGTTTTCTGAGATAGGAGATCATGCCTGTACATTCAAACCATGTTGAACCATCTGGTTTTGTTGATTTAAATGAAATTTCATCCCAAATCCATTTGGCATAACTAGTTGATGTTTGTTAATATAATCCTGTTTTCCCAAATAGCGGAACAAGATACCATAAAGATATATAAAGATCTTCAGTTACTGCAAACATGTTATCTATACCAAATGAGAACTGTCAGACAGATTCTGCACGTGGGATTTTGGAATTCAATGCATACAATTGAATTCCATAACCATGGCGACGAGGCGTCAAAATCACGTGTTTTAGTGACGTGACAATGTTCCCATATGAAGGGATGGAGAATCACTACCAGTAAATAAAAAGGTCTTCTCATTATCCAATGTATATTACCATAAATATGACCATTTTTCAATTGCACCAAATCTATAACATTCATTATTACCTCATATTATGCCAACAAAAGCACAGAAATTTATAATATGAAACTCAAGATTTTAAGTAGCAAGACCAGCCATCTTGCAAATAGGGCACAGATTCTTCTGTGTAAGCCACTGTTTAATGCAACATGTGTGGAAGTCATGTCCACAATCCAAAGTCCCGATATCATCTCCATTTTCATACTCTTCCTGTTATACAACACATGGTTAGAGCATAACCAACACCATAAAGTTACGAAAATAAAGTGAGCGCTGATTAATACATGTCGGTTCTTCCTGTTATCTGATTTATTTCATTTGCTATATAGAGGCGAAAGTTTACTATCTTAAACATAATAGCTGGAGATGAATCTCACCCGACATATGCAGCATGGCTCCAGAACTTGGGTCGATATACCCATGAAAAGCATGTGCTTTCTTTGTTTCATTGACTTCAAGATGACATCCTCAGTTAGCCCAGTTTTGACGTCTCCTATGCGTTCTTCCAGTGCTAACAGTTCCTGATAAGAAAACAGTTTACAAAATATATAAAAAAACAGATAAAACCTCAAAAGAGAATCCAAATAAAAAGTGAGACTTGACATTTACCTCATAAGACATGTTATCAACATCCAGCCTCATATCTCGGTGTCGGTCATGCAGGTCAGCAACCCCGTTTATAAATGGATCAAATAGCATGTAATCCTGGCATATCACAGATCGTTATCAGATATGGAAATTTGACTAAACAATATGTCAAGATCCTGCATTTCTTGTCGCTGGGTTTCTTTATAGGAAATAATTCGTGTCAAGTTGAACTACGATGACGAACTATTTCATACTAATCTCAGTTCGAAAAAAATATGATGATGCAACACAGATGATAATTTAAAACTGAAACAGCTGGAGTGGAAAGTGAAAACCAATTAACAAAATCAGTACAAAAGTGACAATAACCTCTGCTCGTAAATTTTCGCCTCTCCGCAATGCATGCAAAATCTGACGCATCTGTAACATGGAAGGCAAACATAATATTATGACTTGCAAGATATAAATAGGTTAAAAATGTTACCAAATGAGAAACTAAATGCAACTGTAACCAAGAAGCATGCTTGTTATTCACAGTGCTATATACTTATCAGTATACATAAGCCTAGGATTGGAAACATACGGGTAAGTAAATAAGATACAAAGGTAATTCCGACAAAAAAAGGGAGTAATGACAAAATAGTATGAATTATGATAAGCTTTTAGGTCTAACTTACCAACAAAAGTAAACCATTGCTATACAGATTACATTAAAAAAATTAGGATTTTGATTTAAAAAACAAAATTGTAGCAATGGTACATCGGTAGATAAAATAGTAAGACATCAATTGAATGCCGATTCAGTAGTAGTTAATTTGACTGATTGTGAAACTTACAAAATTTCCCCCCGCATGCTTTAATTAAGTTACTCAACATTAATGAAACATGCGAATTTTGCTAAACACAGATTTTTACAATCCGAATCTTTTTTCTCCCAACTCTCATGGGAAATCGACAAATATGACGTAACTTTCTACACTTTGCGAACCACTTGAGAAACCTCTCATTACCAGAATTGTGTTTCCATTTTGTACACTTCTAATGTCTAAAATAAAAAATGTCAATTCAATTTCATGTTTTCTTAAGTTGACATTTATAAAACATGCAGATCTCACAAAGCACACGTTTTCACAATCCGAATCTTTTAACTCTCATGAACAACCGACCAGTATGACGTAACTCAGCATTTATGAAGCATGCAAATTAAAAAAAAAACCGTTTTTACAATCCAAATCTTTTTTCTCCCAAATCTGGGGAAACCGACAAGTATGACGTAACTTTCTATACTTTGCAAACCACTTGAGAAGTCTTTACTTTATGAAACTATGTTTCCGTTCTGTACACTACTAATTAGTATTACTAACATAAAAAATGTCAACGCAAGTTCATGCTTTGTTGAGTTGACATTATAAATCATGCAGATCTCACAAAGCACACGTTTTCACAAACCAAATCTTTTCTTCCTAACTCTCATGTATAACCGACCAGTATGACGTAACTTTCTACACTTTGAAAACCACTTGCGAAACATGTCATTACCAAAATTATGTCTTTGTTTTGTACACTTCTAATTACTAAAAACAAAAATGTCACTGCAATTTCATGCATTGTTAAGTTGACTATCATAAAACATGCAAACTTGACAAAACACGGTTTCAAAATACGAATCTTTTTTTTTGTTTCTCTAACCCCCAAGGGAAACCAAACAACATGACATAACTTTCTACACTTAGCAAGCCACTTGGGAAACATCTCATTACTGAAATGATGTTTCGCTTTTGTACGCTTAGAATTACTGAAAACAAAACTGTCACTGCAATTTAATGTTTTAATAAGTAACTTTTATGAAACATTGAAACATGCTAATTTTACAAAGCAGACGTTACACAATCCAGTCCTTTTTTTTCCTAATTCTCATGGGAAACCGACCTGTATGATGTAAAATTTTAATACTCTCATAAATTGAGAGCGATATATCGGGATTCTAGAATGTAGCTTAAGATTAGATAATAACTACTCCATTGGGACAATTAATCACCAACCCAAACGAAAAGTTTATAAGGTCCTTTTTAGGGTCTAGAAGTATCAATAACTCCAATCGCCAATATCTAAATTCACTTTACTCACTATTTATCAAAATGTGGCATTCATATATCTCTGTAGAAGATAAACATGTAGTCCATGCGTGCAACAAATTTCATATTCCAACTACAAGCGTCCATATCAGTTGCATATTTCTTTGCCTAGAATATTATAGGTAAAATATTTGCCTATCTACCCCATAACGCCTACAGAAAGATATCTACTATCTTAGTTTGTATTATTCAATTAAAAACAAGACTTTTCTATTCTAAAAAGACACCTAACCACCGTTTACCACCCTAGTAGGCAAGGTTTACTAATAGCCATACATGTCTGGGATAATCTTAACAATATGCATAATGTAGGCTATATAGCTATAAACCATGGCATATTTATCCCTCTGCAAACTTTGCAAGCACATATACGCATATTATTTAATAGAATAAAAGGAGTATTGGCATTTGCAGGCCTCATCGATAGGAGTAACAGTTTGTTTGATTGAAATTATTGATTTTTGCGCGGCTTTTATTATATTACCAATTTCACACGTTCATGAGCAACTGGCTCGATGTTGCAACCGCTACTTCTATATATGGTTGCAGCTAAGTTTCTCAATGTCAGAAAACACATATATTACCTTAAATGTAAACAATAAATATAATGTAATTATATAGTAAGAGCACGAACCTCCGAAACCAGTCTGTGTCTTCCCTCGATATCAGCAGCAAAAGGCTGCCACTCATCACCAGGCACTTCCATCAGTGGTGGTGACCTTATAAGAGGCTGATGATGACGGCTAGAGCTATTACCACCACTCAACAGCACATTATCCTCTGAGCTGGAAGATGGACCAGAGAGAAAAGGACGAAAACGCCCTCTATGTCCTCCAGACTCAGGCTCGGATGATGGGAAAAGCGTCCAAGGTGGAGGAATATCGGTTGACCTTTGTTGACTATGTGTTGTAGAGTTTAGATTAGGTAACCAAATGTTGTCGTTTCTGGAACTAGATGAAGGGTTACCTAAGCTCCAATTGGTAGGATCTTGTACCGAATTCCTTATTTCTCTAGGAAGTGGTGAACTAGATGACGAGCCACCGTTTCTTGAGCTACTACCGTTACCAATCCATGGAAAAGGAAGTAGGTTTCTAGGCATGCCCGGAACCTGCATTTGTTGGTTTGATCGATGACTTGAATTGGTTGACGTATGGTCAAGATATTGACTATGCGATAACCGTCTAGAGGACTGGTGAGATGAGCTACTATTAGAATAACTTCCAGTTGATGATATATTTATAGGAGCATAAAATCTTTGTGAGTTCTCGGGAACACCAGGTATACTTAAAGGAGGAACAGAAATCGGTTCTCGAGAATTGTCGGAAGAACCGCTGGTCCCACATTCATCAGAAGTCCCAGAAGAGCTAGCGTCGTATCCGATGTTCAAATCAACATCCATTGGTATATTTTTTGAACGAGAGCCTTGTGTATTTAATGGCCCAACAGGAAATCTTGAATCATGAGTATCTAATGAAAATCTTGAATCTCGAGTTTCTAATGAAGTGGGCCAATTAGTAGCTACACGGGCTTGTGGATTCGGTCTAGAGCTTGATTCGCCTACATCCCAACCACTAAAGGTTTGAGACTTTTGGGGATCACCGGTCAGATCATTACTTAATAATAGTCTTTCATTTGGTGACAACCTGCTATTGTTATTGCTGATGTTATTGTTATTGCTATTGAACTCATCAGACTCATTCGTATCTAAACCATTATAATTTGGACCTTGGTTAAGATCAACAGTGTCAGGAAAGGTATCAAAGATATTCCTTTGACGCCGCATCACGAACAACTTAGATTCACCACGCAATAGCAATCAATTATTCAGCTCTGAATACAAAGAAACGTGTTGCTGCAATTGAAGCATCTTTACTAAGTACATAACTACATATATGATGATATCTGCAGAATACTAAATCAAAAAACGATCTCACGAGATAACGGGATTTGACATACTAAATCAAAATACTCGTAGAATGAAAATTTTCCAATTTAAAGTGCAATATAATGTAAAGAAAGTTACTATGCAATATAAAAAAAACAAACGAAGATCAACGTATTTGACTAAAGTAAAGCTTAAGTTAAAAAACAGAATCACTAACGGTATATGGGTCTGTTTGTTTAGTTTTTTTATTAAGTCCTGTAAAATTAAAGTGACTGCTTGGATATATATTGTCTGTTTGTAGATGAATAAATGGTTTTTTGTTTTGTGTGCTGAATAAAATATCTGAATTAGAGAAATTACCGTTATACCCTTTTATATGAAATAAGTGTTGAATAAATAATTAATTGAATTAAATCAGTGGGAGGTTAGATATGTAAAAATAAAATTAACTTAATTTTGAAACCCTTACTCCCAAGACTTTTTCTACAAAGTCATCAATTTATTTTAAGCACTAAACAAACACACAATCAATGACTTAATAAACTTACCAATCTATAAATTTAGTCTCTTTAAGTTATTATCAAACACTACCTAAGCACTAAACAAGCACATTTGTTACAGTTATTTAGTGCCCATAAACCCAAAGAGCAGTCTTAAGTGAAGTAGACGAGTGCATCTTGTCACAAAGCAGGAGACGTAATATTTACTAAAACGTAATTAAATTTTCATATCCCCTTTACTAAATGACCAAAAGCATTTGTCATATCAGAAATCTCGCATCCCCTGAACTTGGGAACAACAAATAAACGACATTATCAAAGACGCAACCCGATTAAGATAAGAAAAACAGGGGATTATTTTGTTCCAAAAAAGGACACATTTTTCATAACGACTCCGACTCGCATATCACTGCTTTCCCACTAACGGAAAAACAAACAGCAACGAATCAATGACATAAACAAAACAAAAAACATCTGCTTTTTAATCAAGAACATCAAAAAACCAAAAAAGTTCATTAATTTAATCAAAATACATACTAACCTTCAAAAGGGGTGTTTGGGATTGCTTATTATTATATATTATAAAAACAAACTTTTTGGGTGTTTGGTATTGCTTATCAGTTATCAAATATTTATATAAACACCAAGATTTTTTTTCTGCAAAAAATCTAAGTAGTAAATCCGTACAAACAAATATTTAAAAAATTCGTACAAATAAAATCAAAAAAACAAAATTCAGCAAATTTAACATTAAAACTAATTAAAAAAATAATAAAATCAGTAAAATAAAACAGACAAATTCATACAAAAAACACTTTTTATAACAATAAAAAAAACCCAGATCCCAAATTCCTAGTAAAATCAAAACCAACAACAATCAGTACCAAATCCAACAAAACAAAAACAACCCATGTAGATAAAGTAATAGAATTGGATTAAAATTAATAAGAAATTATTACCGATGAAGATATAATTAGGATCGATGTTGGGTTGGGTTGGGTTGGTTTGGTTAAGCGGTATGAAGGTGTAACAGGTGTGAAAAGAAATTGTTCTGTGGTCTGATCAAGGCAATGGGATTATGTTTGGTTTCTTTGTTGTTGTGTTTGTGTTTGTGTTTGGGATTAGGTTTTGGTTATTGGGTTTGGGTGTAAGCATACGTAAGATAGCCTTGTTTGGATGTTGTATATGTGTTTTTTGATATAGATTTTGTTATTAGAAATAAAGTACACCCTGATAGTTGTGTGCAAAAGTGTAAATAACATTTGTTTTGGATTGTTTGTGTAAGTGTAGAATTACTAATGTTGTTGACAGAAAAACCGACTCGACCAGAATAAGCCTATTCGGGTCGGTTGGATTGTTTGTGTAAGTGTAGAATTACTAATGTTGTTGACAAAAAAACCGACTCGACCAGAATAAGCCTATTCGGGTCGGGTCAAGAATCCTATTCGGGTCAACTCGACTAACTCGAGTTCTAAATAGAGTCGGGTATCAGGTTGAAATGTTTTGGCTAACTCCGGGTTCGGGTCAACCCGATTGATCCGAATAAAGATTTTTTTTAATATAAATTTATATATTTTCTATTTAAAAGAGAAAAAAAGGATTTTTTTGTCATTTTACTCAAATTTGGGTTGACCCGACCCGAATTGATCCGAACCCGAGTAACCCAAGTTCAAATAGGGTCGGGTTCGGGTATGAAATTTTTACCCACAACCCGTATTGACCCGACCCGAATTGACCCGAACCCGACCGGGTCAACCCGATTAACACCCCTAGTTATATTTAAAAAAGAAAAAAAAAAGGAAAATGAAAAGAAAAAAAAACATAAAAGATTGCGTTCTCGAGTATCATTTAAGGAGGAAAAGAAAATGAAATGAAGTGAAAGTTAGTATGATTTGGATGTTTATTAAGTAACATGTTTACTCTCAACATTTAGAGGAAAATGTTTACTTTACTTTTCTTTATTAACAGAACTCATAAACATAGTGTAAAGCTACACTACCAAATTTTAAAAGACGATGATTTCCAAGGTGTCATATGTATAAATTGTGGATGATGACGTGTGTATCTCTACTAGTTTCGTAATGTTAGAAAGAATGATATGATTGTTATCTCTGATAAGCATGTTTACTTGTATTCTTAATAATTTGTTCGCTTGATTTGAAAAAGTGATTCGGGAGAAATTGGAAGAGAAAATATTATCCACTGCACTTGTAAAATAATTACTAGAGTAGGCATGTATTTAGGCATATTTTTTTATATATATATAGCACTACTTTATTGTAAAATATATATTAAGTTCGGTTGAGCTTGGATATCATTAGACAAACCCACTAGCTAAAGTGACTCAATGACCTAAAGAATGGAAAGGTGCATAGTCTTGTATCCCCCTCGTCGTCTTAATTTTCTCCTTATATATATATGTGAAAATAAGGTAGATAAAAGCAAGCCTCAGTTCTCCACCAACATACGTCTGTCAAATATGATTGAATGATATATACATGGGTCATCATTAAATCACATTTCTTTTTTCCTCTTCTTAAAGACTTCGATATTTTAAAGCCCATGATTTCTTTTTGGTGAAAATCGGTCACTTTTCTTAGTCTCTTGTTCTCGTTCCAAAGCTACTTTCACTAATTCTACTGCCAATTCTTTGCAGAAATTAACCCACGAATTTCTTTCTTCAACAAATCAGAGTAATGTTCCATTAGCCTCTTTTCATTTTCAGCATACTCTAGGCAAAAGCGAGCCCGATCTAAAAACATCATTGTGGATTTTTAAACATATTGGCTTTTGATGCATAAACAATAATTTCCGACAAATTTTCTTTATCTCAACCTCGGGGGCATAATTCTCAATGAAGAGTTTCTTTAACTCAACCCAAGTAAGGCATTTAACTACTTCGGCTCCTTTGACACGGATTAAGAAACCTCACCATTCATTGGCCAGATCCCTGGGCAAATTTGATGCATACATAACCCGGAGTCATTGGGGCATCTACAAGTTGTGAATTCTCCTTCAACATCTTTGGAGCCACCTATATAAAGCAAAGAGGTTCTTCTCCACTACAAACAACGATGGATTACAAGCTGAAAATTCTTTGTAGCTGAAATTGCTTTCCTTAACTTGATTTTCATCAACATTAACTTCTGGCCCAACTACTTGCACGGGACCAACAATTTAAGCCCGCATATTTCCGAATGAATCTTTTATTGTCTTATTTATTGCTTCATTGATCCTGACAAGAAAAATAAGCAACTCCTTTGCTACCCCCTGATACATTATTGCTCTTAATTTAACGTCCATTGTTTTGGGATTATTTTCTTCATCATGACCTACAGTTTCTACATGTTCAGGTGAATTTTCCTTGTCATTAACATGTTGACTTGTTCCCGTTCCATCCTTGTGACTAGGCCCATCAGACCATTCTACGTTTCTTTCAGTCATCTTATAAAATTGAAAGCTTAAACACATGGGGTTAATTTAGCTATTGATTATTAAATATCATATTGGTCACTTGTTATAGACATACATATTTATCTAGATACCCTCCTAACTCAATCCTCAAAAAATGGCACGATTGATGTCATTATTATCACGTTGGTAGAACTGTATAGGAGGGGTGAGTGCATTCTTTTGAAAATATTGGTAGTAAAACTATGTGTTAACAATTTATATGTGATGACCATGCAAGACGATAATAAATAGTTAAATGAAGAAAATCACACAACAATTTATATTGGTTTGGGGTCATGGTTTGGTTCACCCATACGTCCAGTTCTTCAAACGCGTGACACATATTACCATTCACTAGTAATAAATCCTTTTGGTGGATAAATCGTACAATAGCTTTCCCCGATTTACACCTAGACCCAAGGTAACACCTAACGGAGTTCTCACAAGTAACCACCCACATCGACCTCGTGAATTCTACTGACTAATACAAACACTTCTACACTAGGAAGTACCAAACCCCTTGCTTGACCGCACCCGGTACAAGACTTTACACCCTTCCTTCTCCGCACCCGGAGTAAGACTTTGTAGAACCGTATATGAGAGGTGAATATGGTCTTTTCAACTTTTTTGAAGTTTATTAACTTTAAGTCTCAAAGAGCCCAAGTGATGTAACAATCAAACAACAACACAAGTAAGAGACAGACAGATAGATAGATAGACAAGCATACGTTCATATAGATAGACAGATAGACAGATAGACAGATATACAGATAGAAAAGAGAGAGAGAAGAGAAGAAGAGAGAGATGAGAGAGAGCAAGAAGAGAGAGAGAGCAAGAGAATAGAGAAGAAGAGTGAGAGAGAGAGAGAGAAAGAGAGAAAGAGAGAGAGAGATAGATAGATAGATAGATAGATAGATAGATAGAGATATAAATAGATAGATGGAGAGAGAGAGATATTGACACTACGATATATACTGGTTCGGGATGAGGGTTTATGTAACACCCCCAAATTATGTGGCAGCAGAAAGGTAACCGGGGGAGTTACTTCATAATACATAAGCACAAGATACAATAGAACGACCTCTACATGAGTCGTTTAAAAGATATCCTCGTTGATACATTAAAAATAAATAAGTTTTAACAAGTGGTCCCATGAGTTTCCATTATAAGAAAATTATAGTTTTAATACAACGAGAATAATTTAGTGCAAGAGAAAATCCAAGAAAAATAGTCTTGATGAATAATGACTTCAATGCACTTCATTAACGTTTTTATAAGCTAAGCACCTAAGAAATACATGCTTAAAAATGTCAACATAAAGTTGGTGAGTTCATAGGTTTAAGTAAACAATAATCGTGGACCGCAAGATTTAACGTGTATGACTATTGTAACACATACAATATCACAAAACGTAATTACGATTGCACTAAGCTAATGACACTGAAGCGAAAACATTGTATATGAATAAAGTGGCCCGTTGTAGGTGTCCAACCCGAGACACCTAGAATTCGACATGGTATACGTCCGTCTGACATGGTAATGCGTTTTGTTTACCCGGTAATGCGTTTTGTTTACCCGGACGGGGATGTCAATCCCAATAGATCTATTTATAACACTCGCGCTTACATAAAGTAATTAACGGTTCATGATGATGGGCATTGTGGGTTATCGGTACTTAGGCGCATCAATAATCATGTAAAAGAAAAGTAAAGTACTTGCGTCCAATTGTAAAACAAGCAATGTATCTCACCCCGAGATTTGTAAAGTAGTTGTAAAGCAAGTTAAAGCGTGGCTATAAACTCACCTCAAGCAAATAGTAATATCGGTAATGAAGAAGTAAGCACGAAAAATGATGCACGGAAACTCTAAGCGCAACCTAAATAAGTAATATGCTTTTAGGATAATGAAAACTAGAGTGCAATGATGCGTATGCATTTATATAAATCCTATATCACCAGTACACGGTTGCGTTTAAGTTTTACAACTTAAAACGTAGATTACAGAAAAGTAAAATATTTATTTTCATGTTTTCAAAAGTTTCCAAAAGTTGTCAGTCACCAATTTAAACATCTCATAGCTCCTTCGTTACAGACCCTACGGACGCGAGTCCGAACTTTTTGAAAACTAGGTATTGAGTACTTTAAAAAATTAGATTGGCATATCCCTCAGTTCAGATTCTAACAGCCTTGAAAACAGTGCCGAAGCTGGCTACTCACAAATATCTGGCTATTTCCCGACGGGTTGTTTTCAGTTTTATTCAGCACTTAAAAATCGTGTGGTCAGAGTTTTGAAAGGACTTAACTTACTCATTTTAACTCCGTTTTTAGATATTCCAGTGGCTATGGAAAGGTATCTATCCCCTCTAAAATAACTCAGTTTACCCTAGAACCCAACCCTAACCATAAATGCTCCAAAAACGGGTCCAAAGTAGGCTGGTTAGCCACGTTTATAAATTTTGACAGCTTTTTAGTAAATTAAAAAGATTTTTAATTGGCCGTACTTTCTCGGTCGATGTCCATTTTTGTTGATTCAACTTGCTACATTTAAGTTATTGGGGCGTCTACACATTTCACTACAGTCCCGACCCATAACCACTGTCTAGATGGGTCGTTTTTAGCCTCAAAGTCTCCTACTCAGCCCATATATACCAATTTGCAAATCTTTTGTTTTCGCGAATTAAAATACAAGATTACTTCCGCAAGCTCTAGTTTTCGGATATAACTTACTTCTAACATTCTAGTTTAGTGTAGTGAAGTTAAATCCCATGCAAGTTTGATTTTAAATGGTGAAACATGACTTGAAGTACACAACATCAATAGGTTTGTTAAATATTCAGAAAGATTATGTTTTTTGTTAACAACTTTATATGGGTGATGTAAATATGATGCGGCTGTCGTAAGGGACTTCTACAAGAAGTTTTACAACTCCCTAGGCAGAGTACCTAACCGTTGTAGGCAAGACTCGGGGGTTGTTATCGTTCTCTAGGGGAATAGGTTGGGAAGGCTTGATCACGGTCTACCAGAATTCTAAGGGTTGAGAGAAGATTATTTTTGTATTTTTATATTTATAAAAAAGTAGTAAAATCATATGTTTGAGAGGTTTGGTTGGTTTTAGCTATTAAACTAAATAATAAACTACGCTAATGGTGATAACAATATAATAAAAAAATTGTATTCATTTAATCATGTATTACTCTCTAAATTGCTTCTCCTGGTGTTGTTGCTTTGTCACACTTGTGATGATCTATGTAATTATTTCCTAAGTCATGAACAGATTACACGATCCCGTTGTCTATTTAATATTCCGTTAAGGCAAAACACAAAGTAAGATAGTATGAAGACTATTACCCGGCCCCCAAGAGTTTATTAAATGCATTTGAAATATATTAAAAGTGGATCAACCATATAAGAGGCAAGGTAGTATGAAGACTGTTACCCGATGGTATCCTTTCTACACAATTATGTTTCCCTAGACATATCAACAGCGATACAGAAAAAAGCTGGTTTTCTAAAGTCTAACATGCATATTCATCACAAGAAGCAACACCACTAAGATCTACATTCTAGGTTTTATACAATCATAATTGAACACAATTAGGAGTTTAGCCAAGCATGTTAAAGATATAGCAAGAACAATAAAGAATCAAACAACAAGACATATTGAATGATTAAGATAGTCTTACTTGATTAAAACATGAATTGAAGGAGGTACAATAGGGTTTTGAAGCCCTAAAATTGTCCTAATAAGCTGCCAAATAAACTAGGGTTCGTCCCCCCTTTTTTTACTCTAAAGTTACACACCCAAAACCCTAATTTCGGGTCTATATTTATAAGAATATCGCTGTGACGACGCCCTATTTTAATCGTGATGCCGTCATAAAGTAGAATCTTCTAGATCCAAGTTAAGTCGGTGCGGGCTGACGCCGTCAAGAGATGTTGTGACGCCGTCACTAGATGAAGTGTGACGGCGTCGTGTATAAATGGTGACGTCGTCTCTAGGCTCTAAGACTTTAAATCTTGAAGAGTCTTGGTGTTGGTTCGTAGTCTTGTTTGTTTCTTCTCCAAATGAGCCCAAGTCACGTGTATTTTCTCCAAATGCCTTCCAAATGCTAAATACCTAAAAAAGAACGATTAAGTACCTATTTTGGGCATAAATGCACGATTTAGGGGGTTAAATGACCCCAAAAAGTGTATAAAATGACACCTCATCAAAATAATTGCAATAATGACCTGTATGCTTAATGTGACATATAAGAGCATGCTTACAATGGCTTGGAAGGAAGATGAACACAAATGAGTCGCGAAATTAACCCAAAACCTTCAAAAAACCCTAGAGAAACCTTAAACTTTGTACCTTTTTAAATCCATTCTTCTTTAGAAACACTTAACCAAGTTTTAAACCCTTGCTTTGGTGCTCTTGCTGTTGCCGTAAGATGTAGAGGAGAGAAAGAGATCCAAAACCCTAATTTCAGGTCTATATTTATAAGAATATCGCTGTGACGGCGCCCCGTTTTAATCGTGACGCCGTCATAAAGTAGAATCTTCTAGATCCGAGTTGAGTCGGTGCGGGCTGACGCCGTCAAGAGATGCTGTGACGCCATTATTAGATGAAGTGTGACGGCGTCATGTATAAATGGTGACGCCGTCTCCAGGCTCTGAGACTTTGAATCTTGAAGAGTCTTGGTATTGGTTCGTAGTCTTGTCCGTTTCTTCTCCAAATGAGCCCAAGTCACATGTATTTCCTCCAAATGCCTTCCAAATGCTAAATACCTGAAAAGGAATGATTAAGTACTTATTTTGGGCATAAATGCACAATTTAGGGGGTTAAATGACCCCAAAAGTGTATAAAATGACACATTATCAAAATAATTGCAATAATGACCTGTATGCTTAATGTGACATAGCTTGGAAGGAAGATGAACACAAATGAGTCGTGAAATTAACCCAAAACCTTCAAAAAACCCTAGAGAAACCTTAAGCTTTGTACCTTTTTAAACCCATTCTTCTTTAGAAACACTTAACCAAGTTTTAAACCCTTGCTTTGGTGCTTTTGCTGCTGCCGTAAGATGTAGAGGAGAGAAAGAGAGTGTGTTTGATTTTTTTTATTTGTGAGAAATAAGTGTAGCTACAACTCCTCTTTATAATGGTATTAAAGAAAATGTTTACATCTAATTTTGCCTTGCATAGTAACAATTTAACCAAAGTGGCTTGTGAGTTCCTTGAGCATTGTTCTTGCCGTGTCCCTAGACCTAAGAAAAAGGGCTGGTATGGTCTTGTGAGTTATAGCAAGGTCACATGTTTACTTAGGAAGAAATCTTGCCTTATAAGGTGTGGTATCATATCCCATAATGTTGCATTTTCTCTAAATAGCAAGGGGGACGACTAAGGACAAAAACAAAGAAAGGTGTGTTTAATTTTTGGTATTATGATGTTTATATATATATATATATATATATATATATATATATATATATATATATATATATATATATATATGTATGAATAAATGAGAAATGTGATGGCTAGTTGTATGCATGCATGTACGTAAATGTATTCGTAAGCATTTCACGTATAACTTGTAAAATAAAATGTACAGACTTATAAAACTTGCATAAATAAGTCATATCACATGCGTTTCATGTAGACTTAGTTTAGTCTATTGCCGGTATACATTTAATGTTGTTTTTTCAGGTTACCCGATTTAACTTAATGGTTACACACAAAAGTAAACCCATAAAGGTTCAAAATAGTTTTGAGTTTATTGACGTAAAATGACCTAAAAAATATGGATTATCACAGTCTCCCCGTGTTAAAAGAATTTCGTCTCGAAATTCAGTTTGAGTTGCCTTCTGGAGTGGTGTTGGTGAAGAGGTGCGGATACTTGCGGTGGAATTGATCTTCACGCTCCCATGTAACTCTGGACCTCTTCTAGAGTTCCATCGATCCTTAACAATTGGGATGCGGCTTTGCTTTAACCGCTTGACCTCTTGGTACATAATTTCCATGGGCTCTTCTATGAAATGCAGTTTGTCATCAGCTTGAATTTCTTCCAACGAAATGACGAGTGACTCATCGGACAGACACAAAGTCCGTAAGCAATGGGTCCAACTTTCGCCAGAACCTTGAATTATTAATATTTCATCACCATGGGGAATACTAACAATATCCTCGCCATGAACGATTATGGCGTGGTATTTTGACAACTGATCTATACCGATGATGACGTCAAAAATATTAGGTCCCACGGGCATTAGGTCGATGTTGACAGGTGTAACCTTTGCCCTTTTTGTGTTCTGAATATTTCATTAATAGTCCTTTGACTATTTGACTTTTGTTAGTTTATTCAGATTTTGTACCGTGTTGACGGTGGTGATTTTATGAGATATGTGATGATTTGAGGTTTATTGTGATTAATAATCCTTTTTGAAAGGTATTATTGTGTTATGTGTATTCCGGGTGGTTTGACCCGTGAATTTTGAGAAATGCCGAAAAACGAGTCCGACACGTCCGTTAATGTCCAAATTGAATTTTGAAGGGTTTAAAGTGTAAATATGGCAAGTGAATACTCTAAGTTAATGGAAAAGTATTTTTAAAGTGAATAAAAATGCTAATTAACTTTGGGGTAAATTTTACGGTTGAGTTTTACGAGCTTTTAAGTGATTTCGACACGAAAAGAAAGGCTCGGGACTCCCTTGGATCCCTTGGCCCGGTTATGGGAAGGATAGGGAACAACATGGCTAGTTTTTAGGAGTTGTGTCCAAAGGTGTACACATATATTCCATATGCTAAGAGATTTCCACTCATTTTCATTTCATTTCAAAAAAAATAAACACACACTTGTGTGTGTCTTGTGTTCGTCCGCCACCTACAACACACACACACTCATAATTTTTGAATTTTGATCAAGAAAACATAAAAAAAAAAAAAAAAAAAAAAATAAAGAAAACAAAAAAAAAAAAAAAAGGACCATAAATATTTGGGGTTGATTCTAGTTTTGGTTATTCATTTAAAAAACTTGGGTGTCCGTTCTGTCGAAATCAACAAATTTGAAGAATTTCTTATAAGTTATTCAATTTAATTCCGTGTGTCCTTTTGGGTTTATTTTTAATGCATAGAAGTTAGTTGTACAATGTTGATCGTTGTGAAAATTATCGATTTTTGAAGCGAAATGAATTAAAAAGGTTGTTGGTTCGGTGAATAGAGAAAAAGAAAATAGGGTTTTTTGTAGTTTTGATGTTGATTGGTCGTGATGGTTGAATAATATAATTAGCTAGAATGCCTTAATTTTCGATAATTTGCTTGTAAGCTTATTCAGGCTAATTTTAGCTAATTTTTTGGCTTATTTGGGCTAAAAGGCACTTGTAAATCTCAAAGTCACTAGAAAGTGATTTTTGATTATATTTGTGTTAGGCATATGATATTGTACTAATTTGAGGCTTAAGGAAGTAACCAAAAGCGATATGTAGCTTATTAGCTTATTTTAAAGCTTAATATATGTATTTTGAAGTTTATGGACTCACGACCCAATAAGTCTATTTGAGCCGCGGCTTAACGAGAGGGCTTATTGTGGTCCGGATTATTTCTACATAACGTATGATACTTATATATGAAATGGACCTCATTTTGGACTTAAATAGTATTTTGGACTTATAAATGTCCTAATGGACCCTTATTGGGCCTTAAAGCCCAATAAGCGATATTTGGTCATTTTGAGAGTTTTGGTGGAATTTTTGAAAGCGAAATGTATTTACGAAGTGATATTGATCGTTATTTTAGGAAAAACGTTTTGGTAAAATGTCAAAGTTTGAGATTTTAGAATTTTGTCGAAAATTGTCGAATTGTGAAAAGTGTTTGGAAATTAAGGTTTGAAACCTTGGAAAACGTTGTAAACACGTACGGGTCATGTCGAAATTTTGTAAAAAGTTTATACTTAAAATTTTTACCTAAAACATGATTTTTGATTTTTAAAATAATAAAATATTATTTTATTATTTTATTTATTTAATAAATTCACTAAAAGACAAAAAATATATTTTTTCTCGAAACTTTCCTAAAGTGTTTGTTGTGATTAAACGTGTCGTTTTCAATCAAGGAATGATTATTTTGAAGTGATTAAGGTGTACCGAATAGACTTGTCGAGATATATTTATAATTAATAATTATAAATATGTTAATATATTTACTTATCTGATTTACCTATAATAGTATATATTATGTATTATCGAGAATGAGATTGATATGATTGTGGAGATAAGTCGTCAACCATCACACACTAAAAACTATTTTGAGTAATTGTACAAACGCGTCTAAAAATCTATGCATCAAAACGTGAAGATGTGTTGTTTGGTGTTATGCGGATGTGGCAACACCTTTTTACGACACCGTCACCACACATGGTGCTCTATTACTTCAAACTTTGTTGAAGTGTTTTTTACGGAAATTTGATAAAAGATGCTTAACAATGCACCGTCCATGTGTTTTCAAAAGAGAAATTTGATGAAAGGCGCTTCACTATGTACCTTCCACGTTTTGTAAGACTCGATAAGGGGATGTCTTACATAAGCATACTCCAAATATGAAAATACAAAGAATACAATTTTCTTTATCTGAAACAAAGTACAATAATATCTCAAACACCCCACATATCACATAACCTAGTTGGAGAGATGGTTCACATTTCTCATTAACAAGCAAACTGAGAGATATTTCGATATTTTAATTTGTGGTCTTAAAGCATTAAAAAGAAATACACTAAAAAACTTGAAGGTGCATAGTGTAAATACTATATGAGTTGAAACCAATATTAACAGAAAACCAAACAATAATACCTGCTTCATTCATTCTCTCTCACATATTTCAAACATGACAACTGTTCCTGTTGGAACTCATTTGTACCATTCTTGCCACTTAGAATCCCATAAAATCCCCATTATTTCCACTAAATACAAGCAATTTTCATTAAACTATACTAAGAAAGTGAGTTGTTTGCTCAAAAATGGCGCCAAAACCAGTTATTTCAGACCATATTTTGGTTCTAGGGGTATGAAAACAACCCTTGGAGCTTCTGTTAATGCTTCTACATCGGATATGGCTGTGCTGGATGCCGCGGTATCGGGTGACGTCATCTTTCAAGAAACATTTCCATTGCAACGTATTGAAAAGGTTCTTTCCAACTCAATTGTGTTTGTGTGTTTTAATTAGTTAAGAGGAAACTTAAGTTGTAGGATGATAGATTAAGTAGTTGAAACTTGTGCATTGTGTAATAGGTTAAAAAGTAGTTTTAGTAAGTTATGAATGTATGAAGCATTGGCCTTACGGATGCGAATGGCATATTCCTATTTCGGGGATTAATTTACGATTTTCTGTAATATATATTTGGTGTCTAGTATAACTTTTTAGTTGATAGAAGATTCTTGTCCAACTAAGATGTTATGTTATATCAGTCAATCGTTTAATGTTTCAATGGTTGTTGTTACAATTATGGGTAAGGTAAGTTACCTTCCTCAAAGCACTGTAATTCCAAACTGGATCGTTTTAAGACCCTTGTTTACCAGGTTCATAATAGCACGTACCCTGAAAGATTAATGGCTTTGTGTGCAATAAACAAGTACATAAGTCATACTGGGACTAAAATGAAATTATGTTGTTATTCAGGGATATGGTATGTAATTGTTCAGGGTTGTTAAGATCTATGATCCATCTTATGTTTTATCTTCGGGAAATTTTACTTGTTTATGTAATTCAGTTTCTCATCTTCTCTTCGTCGTGTCGAGTTAATTTACAATATAATATTGCTCATAAAAATAATACAGATGACGCGTAATAATAGGATATAGGCCAGAAGTTGCAGAGTTCATAACAAAACATTGACAAGGCTAAGTCTTAAAGGACATGGAAACACAAGGTCCTCTTTATTAGGCCTATGTTCCTATCTGTTTATCAGTTGATGTAACATCAATCCTAAGTCCAATATCTGGTGCTCTTGTTGTATTGCTTTCTGCACCCAGTTTGCTGTATGTTTAGTTTTGCTGCGGTGTTAATGGTTCCGCATCACTGACAGGTGGAGGGAAAGATATTAATCAGATTAGATAGTGGTAAGGATGACGATAATTGGCAGCTTACTATAGGATGTAACCTTCCCGGTAAATGGGTTCTTCATTGGGGTGTAAATTATGTCAGCGACATTGGCAGGTTTGGTTGACCATCTAGTCACACTTTTCGCAATCTTGTATTTCTTTCAATACTTTGAACAACCTTATAACGCCACCTTACATTTTTGTATATGTAAAAATGTTCAATTATGTTCTTCATGACTGACACACATGTTATTTCATCAATTTTGACCTCAATTATAGTTCTGATTAATATATGCTATTGTCATATGAATCAGAATATTTTTTTATAATTATTTGTTGCTCAATACCTGTAGTGAATGGGATCTGCCTCCTGTCGAGATGCGACCCCCGGACTCTATTACCATAAAGGTATAGAATTTGGTCAATTATACAGTATGTGAAAATGCACTTTAATGCTTTTTAGAGGAGTAGTTACTATTTTGAACCCGCGTCTTTCAGGACTACGCAGTTGAAACCCCTTTGACAAAATCATCATCAGCAGAGACAGAGGCAGATTCAGTTTATGAAGTGAAGATTGATTTTAACACTGCAAGTTCAATTGCAGCTATAAATTTTGTCTTAAAGGTACTGGCTGAAGCTTTTAGTGGTTAAGGATCTTAACATGCCTCTGTAATTCTAGCGCTTTACACTCGATCAACTTTCAATGATTTAGGATGAGGAAACTGGATCTTGGTATCAGTACAGAGGGAGAGACTTTAAGGTGCCACTTGTCAATTTCTCCAACGATGATGACAATACTGTAGGAATTAAACCGGGCTTTGCCATATGGCCAGGTTGGATGATACACTATTTTTGTAATATGTCAATATTTATGATTTAACAAAAGAGCAATACTTAAGTATCTACTTGTCTATTTTTTCTGAATGACGGATTTCAGGGCAGTTCTCCAGCACGTCGCTCCAATCAAACGATACAAAATCCAATGACGATAATAAAAATGGTAATTTGAAGGAATCTGTTCAGCAGAAGATAACCCTTCAAAGTTACAATGAAGAACACTTAATTGTAAAGGAAACTTTGGTTCAAAATTCTATGAATGTTTACATGAAGAGATCTACAGAAACATCCAATCATCTTGTGCATATAGAAACTGATATTCCTGGTGACGTTATTGTTCATTGGGGAGTCTGCAAGGATGAGAGTAAGAAGTGGGAAATTCCCTCTGAACCATATCCTGCTAATACAAACGTATTTAAGAACAAAGCTTTGCGTACTCTATTGCGGCAAAAAAGTGGAAATGGCTCCCTTGGTGTATTTCCATTAGATGAAGGAACTTATGGCTTTGTTTTTGTTTTGAAACTTGAGGATAACACATGGATTAATTATATGGGTAATGATTTTTACATACCTGTTCCAAAACCAAGCATCGTCCAGAAAGTAGAACTTCCTTCGGCAGTATCTGAGGAAGATGTGGAAGTTTCTGCGTATACTGATGATATCATCGATGAAATTAGACATTTGGTAAGTGGGATATCTTCAGAAGGGAGCCGAAAAACAAAAAGTAAAGAAGCACAAGAAATGATTCTTCAAGAAATTGAAAAGTTGGCAGCAGAAGCGTACGGTATTTTCAGAACCTCAGTTCAAACTTCACCAGAAATAATCGAGGAGGATATTGAACCCGCTGTCAAAATACACTCAGCAACTGGTTCGGGTTTTGAAATTTTATTCCAAGGGTTCAATTGGGAATCTAATAAGTCTGGAAGATGGTATGCTGAACTAGAAGAAAAAGTTGATGAGCTGGCGTCACTTGGTTTCACTGTTGTTTGGTTACCCCCACCAACTGAATCCATCTCACGCGAAGGATACATGCCAAGGGATCTATATAATTTGAACTCCAAGTATGGGAGTATTGATGAGTTGAAGTCCCTTGTGAAAAAATTCCATAAAGTTGGTATCAGAGTCCTTGGGGATGCTGTCATAAATCATCGTTGTGCACATTTTCAGAATCAAAATGGTATTTGGAACATTTTTGGTGGTCTATTGAACTGGGACGATCGTGCAGTTGTTGCTGACGACCCCCATTTTCAGGTATGAATGTGCTTACTTATTTCTTTTGATGGTGATGCTATAAAACATTCTGTAACTGTCTTCCGTTATTATTGTAGGGGCGGGGAAATAAGAGTAGTGGAGATAATTTCCATGCTGCCCCAAACATTGATCATTCTCAAGACTTTGTGAGAAAAGATCTTTGTGAATGGTTACGTTGGCTTAGGTTAGTCATTCATCTTATTTAAATTTGTTGCTTTTATGCATTTGTTGTTAGGTGTTGTATTTTGCAGGAAAGAGATTGGGTATGATGGATGGAGGCTGGATTATGTACGTGGGTTTTGGGGTGGTTATGTAAAGGAATACATGGAGGCAAGTGAGCCGTATTTTTCTGTGGGCGAATATTGGGATTCTTTAAGTTATACCTATGGTGAGATGGATCACAATCAAGATGCTCATCGCCAAAGGATTATTGACTGGATAAATGACACCAATGGAACTGCTGGTGCGTTTGATGTCACAACAAAAGGAATTCTTCATTCTGTAAGTATTAACAACAACTTCTTATACGATTTTGGCTACGTGAGACTTTGTTACATATATCTTTCTATATATATAGGCAATTGAAAGATGTGAATATTGGAGATTAAGTGATTCAAAGGGAAAACCTCCAGGAGTTGTTGGGTGGTGGCCCTCTCGTGCTGTCACCTTTATCGAAAATCACGACACTGGTTCTACACAGGTATCGACTTATCTCCTGTTAGTGTATATTTTTGTGTATGTGTGTGTTAAAGACACTTATCAAGTTGGTTGTAAAAAGGGTCACTGGAGATTTCCTGGTGGAAAAGAGATGCAAGGATATGCTTACATACTGACTCATCCTGGGACACCATCAGTTTTCTATGATCACATGTTCTCTCGCTACAAGCCTGAAATTTCTGCGCTTATGTCACTCAGGAACCGCAATAAGATACAATGCAGGAGTACAGTAAGTATCATAAAGCTAGTTATGAGTGGAGTATTTCATTATGGAGTACCAAGTAAAATTAACACAGTATCTCTTGTGTGTCGTGTGATTTTTAGGTTAAAATCACAAAGGCGGAGAGGGATGTTTATGCAGCCATTATTGATGACAAGGTGGCTATGAAGATTGGACCGGGCCATTACGAACCCCAAGGACACCAGAAATGGTCATTAGCAGTTCAGGGCAATGATTACAAGGTATGGGAAGCATCATAAGCTCATCCTCACCGCTTGTTCCATATCGTCAATTATTTCAAGTACGAACATGGCATGGACTGTATCATTAGCAAGCCTAAATATTGCATGCCGAGTGCATTAACTGTATATGATTTTGTGATAAAAAAAAACAAGATGCAGCAGTAAATCATGTTCCAACTTATATGTGTCAATTGACACAGACTAAACTCTGTTGGTTGTTGTGTGTCCCAAAACAGGGTTAAGACAATCAATAGCCTAGCTATATACCAAAGATGGTTACTGGATATCATTTGAAATTGTGTAATCACTTTCCAAAGAAGATTATTCGACCCTATGCCTGGGTATTACGAATACCTCCTTGGGATAAGACCAAGTATTTGTTCTCGTTTTAGGCACAAATCAAGAACCCTTTCGTTTCTATGTGTTTAGGTTTTCTGTCTATTTTTCACACTGTATCTCAGATGCAAAATGTGATCTCCTATTTATAGAAGAATACTCAAAACCCTAGTCAAAGAATTATGAGAGATTATAAGAGATATAATCTCATCCATAGCTAGCCTCCTTGATTTTAGGTATTAGTGGTTACATGACCATATTAATCGTGGTCATTAAATGTAATTGTAACTTACCATATGAAACGGTCAAAACAGTTACAAATCATTAAATTCATATTAATGAGTTATTCCTTCAGCATCTTGAACATTCAACTAACTCACTGAAGAGTATAAAGTTCAATACTGAAAAGACTCACTGGTGAGTTAACCCGCTGAGGATACTTCCTCTGATGGATTACTCCCTGATGAATATCTTTCAGTCCAGAGTTACTCACTGAAGAGTTGATGTGCTGTCGTGTAGGGTCAATTTTGATTATCAAGTTTTAAATTTATATTTAGCCGACAAACCTAAAACAACACTTTAACGAGCAGTGTACCCGGTTAAGATGGAGTTCGCGATAAGTAGGGTGCCGAACACTAAGAGTGGAACATTAATCCTATATTAGATATTATGTAGGCAATATTTACTGGTTAAACCTATGATATATACGTTGTCTAATGATATGGGGGGGTTTTCAGCCTGAGAGACTGGCACATGTTTGGTAGAAACAAATATTAATTCAATACACAATAAACACAAAAGAAGAAAATCAGAAGATAGAAAAGCGGTACAAGCCAAATGATAGAAAACTGTATTAGCCATATTAAATCCGGTTTAATGCTGGTTTGTATGTTTTAGTGCAATGATTTACTTATCTCGAAGCGGCATATCATTCTTAAGACTTAGGTGGGTCATCATCCTAAGACCTAGACATAAATAATCCTGTCACAATTAACGCGTCGGCATAAAGCATCCTTTAGTTCAATTATAATCTATCTTAGGGAATCAAAGCAGTGGTGATCCCGTTAAAACCCTAGCCCAACGAGACTTTACCCACTTATTGTTTGACGGTGTTTTATATACTGGTAGTCTACTATTCAAATTTTATCAGTTAATTAAGAGCATGATTTCTGAAACATAAACGGGTCACCTACCGGTCCAACTAAGCTCATAATTTAAAGACAAAGACAAAACATTATTTGTGATCCTATTGGTCCAGTAATATAAAACACGATATGGAGAGCTATCCCGGTATCTAGATTACTTTTTTGGTATCACTAGACCCAGTTGAATGATAGGTCGCATATTCAAACACATAAACAAGTATGAGGTGATAAACATAATTAAACAATCAACGATAAATTAAGAAATCGATTTTAAAACAAACCAAACATTAAACTTTCATTAAGATGGCTAATACCCGAGGGTATTAGCCCACAACCATTGTAATTATACAAGCGTAATCAAACAATTGAAAATCGAACGATTAAGAGAGTAAAAATTACACGATGTCTTCTATGGATTCGTGATCAATGCTTGACCTTGGTGGCTGATCTTCTCTTCTAAAATTCGTCTTTAATGAGTATGGTATAAAGAATATGATATTGCACACTGAAAACTCGTTTTTGAGTCTTCTATTTATAGTGTCTGAAAAAGACTCGATACGCCGTATCTGGCAAGGTCGATACAGCGTATTGGGCTGGATTCCTTAGAGTGCACGCTACGTTCATAATAAATCAGTGATATCATTCCCAATTTACTTGATTTACTGTATCTTCGAATAGTTATCTTCATGGATACGACGTATGTATACAGGAGGGATACGCCGTATTGGGAATTAGTCAAACGCGTTTTCTTGTGAAGTCAGGCGCTGATACGCCGTATCTCTTTTGTTGGATACGGCGTATTGGTCAAAAATAAGCAATCTTCAAATATCTTTGTTTTAGCTTCAATTTATGCGCCTTTTAGCATGTCTTCACAAAACACTCTTGAATTACTGCATTTATCAACTTTAAAGCAAATAAGTACTAAATTATGCAATAATTATATAAAAGTGGGCAAAACAGATGGGATAAATGATATAATAAAGTGACGTTATTTGATGTCATCAAATACCCCCCACTTGAACCCTACTTGTCCTCAAGTAGACTTTAGAAATAGTCTCAGTTTATGAAAATGTATCCCAACCGAAGTTTAGGATTTTTCGTTTAAGCATCGTTTTGTCCTAATCACCTGTACATAACCAAGCTCCTCACGAAATATGGAAATAAAAAACACTCAGATCTCTCAACTAATCTTGGGTGCAACATATAAGTAGAAGCTCAATTTCTCGGTCATAATTAGCTTCGTATCATAGGCTTGGCAAGGATACACATCTCCACCGCTAAAGCTAAGGAGAAACAAGTCAAAAGCTAAATTAGGTTAAAAAGGCTTAGGGTTGATCATTCAACAATCTTTCACCATAAGTACCACACCAACAAGGCAGCTGTATCGTACATACACGGTCATAATGACGGAATAGACACATACAATCCGATCATAACCCTGTTCGTGTTTAACCAGCGGTTAGGATGAAGAATGATATAGGGTAGGGAGCTTCTAACTTTCACCAAAAGTCGTCATCCAACAAGGCAGCTGAGACATGCATACATGGCCATAACGACGGAATAGACATGCATGCTCGAACAAGTCCTCGTTCGAGTGGACATTAAGGTTAGTTGCTAGGAAAGGGAAGTAAAATGGGTGTTAAACAAAATTCACAAAACAAATAGATTAAAGCCAACAAATAAGGTACGGTTGCTAGTAACTTTCCCCCGACCGTTCCATGACAAAGACTCAAACATATAGACAAACGCCTAGATCACAGAAATGATAAAGACAACCTAAGTTGGCGTTCCCATAACGGTTAACTTCCCTTACATCCCGCTCTTTACAAATTTTTACAGAATAAGTGGTGATATCGGCCACTTTTTACAAGACTTTACATCGTTGATTTTTGTATAGTATCAACGAATAATCGATCCTTCCAAGTAACTCCTTCGGTATACACTTCTTTTGAACCGACTATGTTTCTTCCTTATTTTTTTGCTTTTTCTCTTTTTTTAAACAATACATCATAAATCTCGGTTTAATTCCACCGTCTTCACTATCATAATTTATCTGGATAATCTTTTCCTTGTAGTACTTCTTCTTCGGACATGATTCATAATCGCGAAAGTAGCAAAACTTACGAGCTACATAATTTTCTAATTGCATTGTGCAATTTCTCTCGACCATTACAGAGATAGAAAAATTTCACTTTGACACAGGAAATACAAAACTTTACACGAAAGCAACTAGCAACATTGATTAAAATAGGCTTAATCTATACGGTAGGCTAAGGTGCAAAGGTGTAACAAAACATATAATATGGTGTAGAAAAAGAAAGGAATGGCTCAACAGGTTGTTCTAGGGAATCTTACTCTATAAATAAGAGTAAACAAAGGGTTACACGGGAGTTAACTAACCAGTGTAGTTAGTTAATTTTACGACATGTAGGCTATATTTGGTTTAATCCTAGAAATTTATCAGTTGAACATGTTCCTCCATCTAAATCCATAGTACTAATCATTGCGGTCTCGAGTGATATACCAGGCCAAGTTCTAAAGTCCACTACATCACCGGCACACTCATAATTTTTTGGAATTTTTAGTAAATAGTTGGAAACGGAATAGGCTTTATTCTCACAATATGTATCAAGGGTTATAGTACGCTATGTAATGTAACTAGTGATTTTTACAAAAGTCATGCTGAATTTTTTTAAATTTTGGTTGTTTTTAAGCACTTTGCATGTTATTTTTTTTAAAAAGAAGACAAGTACATTCTAATTGTCCACTCCCACTTAAATTATACAACGTCCTCGTTGTATAAATAAAACAATTAAATAATAAGGAAAAATAGAATTAGAAAGAAAAACTCCCTGATATTTTGCTCATGATAATTCTTCAAGATGAGTCTTTGAGCAAAAAAGGTGTGTTGACTAGGGCTTCAAAATGACTGGATAAGTTCAACACATGTTTTTTTCAGAATATACCATATCATAGTTTCAGCAAGGTCCTACATAAAAGATTAGAAGACAAGTGCAAATTCTATCTCGCTATAATGGTACAAGAAAACAATTAAACACACAACTGTACAAGGATCAATACGTCGTATCCTAAACCTTAGGATACGCCGTATGGTTCTTGTAAAAAGAATTAAATTACTGGAAATTAAATATTAAGTTTTAAAAAACTAATAACATCCAGACACGTCTATACGCCGTATCCAGAGGGTTTCGATACGCTGTATAGAGTGTCTGGGAAGACAGACTCGTGCAATAAACAATTAAAATGTAGAAAATAATAAAAATGATCGGGTTGTCTCTCGGGAAGCATATTTGTTTCAGCTGGTCTTTAAGTTCGACCTTTTTCTTCTTCATTCGTTCTCCATTATTCGCTCGCACTTATCCCCGAGAGCGAATTTCTTCATGATCATTTGGCATGATGCGTACTTCTTGCAAAATTTCATGCCGAGCACAACGTCTTTTGTCATATCATCATCGTCAATGATGGTAAAACCTAAAATAATGGAAAAACTTCCAACGAAAACAGGTATATCGATCAAAGTTCCGGCATGACTCTTCCCTTCATCCTTGTCCTTAATTATTGAATAATAAAAGCTTTTAGACATTAAGTTAATGGACAAGGAAGGGAGGAGGTCAGCGATAACATATTTATACCCGATTACACAAGAAAATTTCATCATATAAGAGTCGGTTTTAACAAAAGTTGGCTCAAAGTCAACATCTCGATCCGTTTTAGTCTCTAGAGGTGTATCCAAATCATTTAATTCTATGTAATTACCATAAGTTGGGTCGAATGATTCATCACCCTCTCCTATAAGCTTTGTTTTCGAATCAAGACTTTTTATCACAAAGACCCTTTTGATTATGCTAGTGGCGGGCTTAATACTTTTAAAAACAAGTTTTTCTTCCCGACCCTTAAAGTAATCTTCCTTTTAAAGACATCAGTCTTGGAATGGGCAGTTGAAAAGAATGGGCGTCTGAGGATTAAAGGAACATCGTCGTCCTCGGGTATGTACAAGATGATAAAGTCTATAGGGAAAATAAATTTGCCTATCCTTACTAGCATATTTTCGGTAATACCCCTTGGTTGTTTTATGGTTTGGTCAGCTAGTTCTATGGTCAACCTGGTGTGAGATAAAATTCCTAGACTAAGATTGGTGTAGGTAGAAAATGGCATAACGCTCAGACTAGCTCCTAGGTCAACAAGGGCTTTATCAAAACATATATTATGAATAAAACAAGGTAAGGTAAAGCTCCCTAGGCCTTTCTATTTCTGAGGCAAGGTGTGATCATAAGCATCCAGAATCCTCACATCTCGTGCCTCTCTCCAATCATTACAGTCAAAGTTTTGCAGTCGTCTTGGGAAAGGGACGGTTTCAAAAAATAAGCTCCTATGGTGTGTGCCCGATACGGCGTATGGATCACATCCGATATGATGTATCTCAGAAAAATCAGCTTTAGTAGTTGAGATCGATTTAACTTGGTCTCGAGGGTTTGTCTCCGTAGAGCCGGATAGGCTTCCAAACCCTCTTTCTTGAAATACCTTGCTCATCTGTTCGATTTGTATTTCCAAGGTCTTAATTGAAGCTCCTTGATTTCTTATCGCTGCATCGATAGAAGCTCAGATCTCTTTGATTATGTTCGAGCTTTCTTCATGCCTTTTAGCTGATTCTGCCATAAATTTGGTTAGCGATTCTTCCAGGCTTGGTCTTCGATCAGGATACGAAGAGTTTCCATTGTTTCGTTGGTAGAATCCTGGCCCTGCTGCTCTATATTGTCCTCCGGGTTGATAGGGTGCACCGAACTGTGTATAATAAGCTTCTTATAAAGTTTTTCCTTCTTTCTTTTGTGGATAATTCTTTGTATAGTATGGTCCCTTGTGTAACACCCCTATTTTTACATATAGCAGCGGAAGCTAATCTGGGGTATTACTTCATGGATACAACAATCATAATCA
>BQNB010022657.1:39140-62749 GCA_026074375.1 Tanacetum coccineum | reverse complement strand
TTAACGAACGTTAGTCAACAACCGTTAAGTAACTATTTAATTAAAGACCGTTATGTATTTATCGTGAAATGAGAACTAATATGCTACAATAATATATATTACGTACATTATATAAATTGAATCTAAACGTAACGTGTGCGACCTCACAGGCTTACATAATTTATGGACATATATTTATTTGTGATATGGACATATTCCAATAGTTTGCACCAAATAGGAGGATGATACGTAGATTCACAAGTCCGAATGACAAGTCCTGAATTCCAAATGAGTGAACATGTTTATATGTATCTATCAAAATATAAAAGAATCATTAGAATGGGCATGAGACTTCTCCTCGTATTACACTTTGACGCTCAAGTTAGATGAGAATACCAACATTGAATAAAAGATGCAAAGTGTTAGTAAAGAGACCCGGTGTAGGGAATTAGTGTGTGTGTGTGTTGATGACTTAATGTTCTATTTATAGGGTATCAATTGATAGAAACAGATAACAAGAATCGAATATAGTCCTTTACCTGATCACATGGAACCCTTTTACTCTTCAAGTTGTTGCAAGTTGCGTGTAAGTAAAAGTGTAAAACATTTACATATTTGATTCACTGTATGTAGTTTAACATGTATAAGACACATGTAGCTTTTGAAATATATCAACTAAATAAATATGCTTTTATGTATATTTTTCTTTTTATTTTTGAACGACAACCAACTATCTCACAATATAAACATAACAAATGTATCTCACATGTCTTAAACAAAAATTGAACCCACGACCATTTGATTTTGTCATGTATTAAATATAAGGCTATTTATGCGTATGTGAAATACATTATTAAAAGTATGCCTATCATAGAAATTGAAATTTTGGGTGCGTTTGGTTTGTTATAAGGAATCACTATAGGTAACGATATCATTATATGATAGAATTGGAATAAAAATATCATTATCAATATTGTTGTTTGGTTTATCAATATAGTTTGTGTAATGGATTTTGCAAGATGGGTCCATTCACCATTTTCTAAAATATAATGAATAAAAAATAAACACAATTATAGTCTTTTTATTTTTATGTGGTGGAGAATAAATAGACCAAAGAGACCCACGAAAATGCTTAAGATAACCCACCTATGCCCACTACAATGGTTCTATGGGTATAAAATTATATTCTGATTCTCATAGTAGCTAAACAAACCATTGCATCACTATCATTGTCATTAAGTGATTCCGATATACATGAGCCAAACACACCCTAAGATCTATAAGACATTATGCATATGTCGTAGAGCCTGTTTGGTTTGTAGAAGGGTTATGATTCAGATTTAGATTTGGATTTGGATTTGAATTTTGATTTGATGTAAGAGAGAAAATATATTATAAAATAAATAAATAATTATTTGTAATTTGATATATAGATTTATATATTAGTTTAAGATTAAAAAAAGTTAAAAGATGATAAGTTAACATAACATGTGGTTGATAAATGTGCACGTACTTCAAGTATTTGAATAATTTTAGATTTTATGTAATAATGATAGAAAAGTTAAAAGTGAATATATAAATCAAAGTATTTTATCAAATTTTGTTTAACCCCGTATAAAAGGGCATGAGTCCTACATCAAATCTCAAATAATCAAACCAAACGATTTATTTTACTTTGGTTCCCAATCCCTTACATGTTTGGTAGAGTGAAATTAAGAAAAATGAAATGAAGTCATGTGATTTAGGGAATTTAATTTCCACTTTAAAAGTAAGGGAATATAGAAACTTTGGGTTATGTGTAAATGAAATCCTTAGAGAAACTAATATCTCCGTTTTTTTATTTCCTAGCTTTACCAAACAAGAGAATTCTATTTATTTTTATTTCTTTCGGTTCATTTCCTCTAACCAAAACATGTCCTAAAGTGAATACTCGATAACAAACAACACTTTGATGATAATAAGAAGTCTTTTCACCCAAGTGATTTCTCAAATATTAGAAGAAATCATTTCTACCAAAAGGCTTATGTCTCAATGGTACCCTATGTCGTGTGAGAAGTTTCCTAACCAAATGTAGAAATACTGCTTCCGGTTTTAAAAAAAACATCCGAAGGGTAACAATAAAAAAACATTATTTTGATTGACCACACACGCACATCGCACGTGCTCTCACCCCAACCAACACGAGTCAACTCACCCCCAACAACCCAAACCCAAACACCCCCCTTTCTTCCTCCCTATCACCATTACCAAAATCAAAAATCAAAAATCACAAACCCTAATCCCAAATATCCCAAATTCAATCCATAAAAATGGATTTAACACAACCAAACACTAACAACTTATTATTCGAAACATCATCACAACCAGACACAAACACAAACACCCCCAATTACACATTTCTCGAATTCAACGATAATTTCCCCCAATTCGAAACATCACCACCTGTAAAAACTCATGATCATGATGATGAATTACCATTAGGTATGAGTGGATTGAATTTCCAAGAGATAGGTGGCGGTGGAGAGGAGGAGGATGATGAGTTTGGGAAAGGCGAACACGCGTGTAAGTATTGCGGTGTGCAGAATCCCGCTTGTGTCGTGCGGTGTAATGTTCCGTCGTGTCGGAAATGGTTTTGTAATTCGCGAGGGAATACGTCTGGGTCGCATATTGTTAATCATTTGGTATGGATTGTTTATGTTTTGATAAAAGAAGCGTTATTTTGATTAGGGCTGTGTTTGGCGCGAAGCATTTAGGAGCGTTGAGCGCTGTGATCATTAATGCTCGTTTGCCAAGCAACAAGTAGCTTTATCTATTTTCTCTCGGTGTTCATTTTCCAATGCTTCATAACATTTACGAGCGTTGAGCATTTAGGAGCATTGAGCATTTATGAGCTGTTTTACACATTATAAATACACCACCTACAACTATGTTACCACACATTTTTATAGAAAAAACTGCTAGTGCTCCTTGCCGCCACTCCTAATGTTGCCAAAAACACCCTAGATATAAGTTAAAAAGAGCAAGGCTTCATCAAGTGGTTAACACCCTTGCCTCTGGAGACACAGATGTCAAGGGTTCGATCCTTACCCCTTGCAAGGCCGAAGGTCCTTTTCTACATTTGGTAGAACCGGAAGCAGCCCCTCTACCTTTGGTAGGGGTAAGGCTGTCTACGTCTCAACCTCCCCCATACACCGTGGAAGACGGTATTGGGACCCATAACCCGTGGAAGACGGTATTGGGTGTTACTTTACTTTTTTTTACCCTAGATATAAGTTGCATTACCCAACGCTTCTATAAAACATAATGCTTGCAGCTACTTCCTAGTCCCTAGTTTTGCCAAACGCAGTCCAATTTATATAGGCTTTAAAATATATTGTCACAACTTAGGCGTGTGTTGTGCGGTGTAATGTTACGTCATGTTGGAAATGGTTTTGTAATTCTAGAGGGAATATGTCTGGTTCTCATATTGTTAATCATTTGGTATGTTGTGATTGTTTATGTTTTTATAGTTTTGTAATTGTTTTGACGACGAGTTTTAGAATATAATGGTTGTTTGGCAATGGGGCTTTAGGTTTTAGGTTTTGTTTGAACGATCGTGTTTGAAATGCTGATAAAAGAAATGTACAGATTTTATGCTTTAACAATTACATATACAACTACATTACGCGTGCAGATATTCCTATTTTTGCCAAACATAGCCATAATGATTTATAGGTTTCATCGTATATTGTCACAACTTAGTGTTGTAGCTACATTTGTATAATACTTGGGTAGTGTGAAATGCTAATTATGTGAAAGTGCCTAATGCTAGTTTGGTAATCATTTGGTAAGAAGTTTTGTATATAGATCCTTTTCGTTTTTTGAAGTGTGGTTGACTATTGGCGGTTTTGATGGGATTTCTGTTAAGTTGTTATGATACTTGAATAATGTGAATGTACCAGATGCTAAATATGATCGTATAAATTGTGCCCGATAGCCATTGGAATAAAGAGTGGAGGTTGTGAGTTTTTTCGTTGCATTGGGGGATGAGTTGATTTGGTTATGTGCCGGATAACTTACTATTTTAGTTAGATTCTAAGGGGAATTGTGTTTTCTTTTTGTAGGTTCGAGCTAAACATAAAGAAGTGTGTCTTCATAAAGACAGTCCTTTAGGAGAGACGATTCTTGAGTGTTACAATTGTGGATGTCGAAATGTTTTCATTTTGGGATTTATTTCAGCCAAGACAGAGAGTGTTGTCGTTCTTCTCTGCAGGGAACCTTGCCTTAATCTGAATTCCTTGAAAGATATGAATTGGGATTTGAGTCAATGGTGTCCACTTATTGATGACAGATGTTTCTTGCAGTGGCTTGTTAAGGTTAGCATACCACTCTGTTTGCTATACATGTGTTTGTGTTTATATCGCGGGCATAAAAAGTTCACAACCGGAAATTGATTTGCTGTTTTGTGCAGGTTCCATCTGAAACAGAGCAGCTACGTGCCCGGCAGATCAGCGCTCAGCAGATCAACAAGGTAGAAGAACTTTGGAAGACAAACCCTGATGCTACTTTAGAAGATCTTGAAAAGCCTGGTGTAGATGATGAACCTCAACAAGTGGCATTGAAGTATGAAGATGCATATCAGGTTAAAATGCTCCTCTTTTTGTTTTGCTCAAATTCTGTCTTTACACGTGTGTGGTCAAGTAGTAATGGTGCATGTCTGATCGTCCTTCTAATTGCAGTATCAAAATGTGTTTGCTCCGCTCATCAAGCTTGAAGCCGACTATGATAAAGTAAGCAGTAGTTCTGATTCATTTTTTTAATATATTTTAATGGCGTCCCTTGAGCTGATAGATGTTTTGCTTGACAGATGATGAAAGAATCGCAGAGTAAAGACAATCTCACAATTCGATGGGACATTGGTCTTAACAAGAAGCGTGTTGCATATTTTGTTTTCCCAAAGGTGCTTCATTGTCTTTATTCACATCTGCACCATCAAGTTTATATTTCGGTAAAGTTATTGGCTTACTGACCATCAGTTCGATATAAGGCCAAGTCTTGTTAAAACTGTAGGAAGACAACGAATTACGCCTTGTACCTGGTGATGAGTTACGACTCCGATACTCAGGGGATCCAGCACATCCAGCTTGGCAGTCAGTTGGACATGTGGTATGGGCTTCCTGACTTTGTACTTCTTGTTTCTTTGATCATATGCTTGATCCTTTACATATCCAGCAAAGTTTCAAATCAAACGATTATGATTATAAATTACTTCTGATTTTAAAGATGGTGCAAATTAATATCCTTGCTGGGACATGTGTTGTTAACAAACTCTTGCTTCAGATCAGTTCTTTTACTCTGTATAAGATTTTCTTTTAATAGACCGGCGTTTGTTGTTTCAGATAAAGTTAACTGCACAGGAAGAAGTAGCACTTGAGCTTCGTGCAAGTTTGGTAAGGCTATATGACTTGCCATACCTCATCATCCTATTTGTTTTAGCAATACTTATTGAGGTATTATCTGTAGGGAGCCCCTTTTGATGTGAATCATGGTTTTAGCGTTGACTTTGTATGGAAGAGCACGAGTTTTGACAGGATGCAGGGGGCTATGAAAACTTTTGCAGTGGATGAAACTAGTGTCAGCGGGTGGGTTTTATATCGTGGCATGCATATGAATATTACATGCATTTATTGTGCCATTTTTTGTTAGTCATTTCTTCTTTTAGCATTATATTTAGGAGGTTGTTGATTAAAAGTGTATGGAACATGATAAACCTTTATGACACCTACTTTAATATGTACAAAATCTGTTTGGGGTAATCTTGTTTGTAGCACTAGAAGACATTGCAGTAATGTAATTCAGAAATTTTGTGCTTATGCTATGCCTTTTTTGTTCCAATGAATGTGTAATATGTTTTCAAGAAACGTTCTTAAATAACCGTAACATTAAGATTGTACCATGTCCCTAATTGAGACATAAATGTTTGTTTAATTACATATAAATCATGCCTTCTCCAATAGCAAGGGAGGGATCAACAGATTCATCCTATGATCCAATTGTAATAGGGTACCAGTTTAGGTAGTGATTATTTCTATTAACAAAAGCGATAATTACCACTGTTGATAAGTTTTAACACATTGAGCTATAGTGCCAAACATTGATGTCCTTTCTTTTCATACTTGTTGAGTCATTGATACTTCATGAAAACATAGACACAACTAGAACAAGAAAACCGAAACGTGATTGATAAATAATTGTGGAGTGCTTATGGTATAATGGATCTCGGTTGCAAATTTGATAAATACTTGCAAATTTGATAGCAAGGTTGGATCAGGTGGTTATCACCCTTGCCTCTCCAAAGGCAAGGGTTCGATCCTCACTCCTTGAAAGGCCGGAGGTCCTTTTCTACCTTTGGTAGAACCGGAAGCAGCCTCTCTACTTTAGGTAGGGGTATGGCTGTCTACGTCTCAACCTCCCCCATACACCGTGGAAGACGGTATTGGGACCCATAACCCGTGGAAGACGGTGTTGGGTGTTACCTTACCTTACCTTACCTTTTTTTTACTTATATCATACTTTCTTTTGTTTAGAAGCGTGTTGGGCATTTACAATTAAGTGTGTATGTAATCCAAGTCTGATACTTTCACGATTTTGTTCTATATACATGTCATCATTTGTGGTGTGATTCTGGCATAACATGCTGTATTTATGCAGGTATATATACCATCATCTGCTAGGTCATGAAGTCGAGGTTCAGATGGTTCGTAACGCATTGCCTCGCCGTTTTGGAGCCCCTGGTCTCCCAGAGCTTAATGCATCACAAGTAGGGTTTTCTACTGTGTATGCTTAAGTTCTACATGCTTATATAATGGCTAGCTAGGTCTTGTAGTTTTTCATGCCACACATGTAGGACCATATTGAAATACCCTTATTGTATCCAGTTATAATATCACATGCCAACAATTTCTTCATCGTATCTAATTAATATTGGATCCTGGACAAAATTGGCCTGGGGAACTCTCATGCTCATTACATTCTTGTTGCAAGTATACTTTGCTAGCCATATCATGTCTGACTGTTATTTTGTTTTTGCATACTCTTCAATCCCAATGCTGTTTGATTCTGTTCAACTAATGGCTGACTTGCTGCATCATTGGTAGGTATTTGCTGTAAAAAGTGTCCTTCAGAAGCCAATTAGTTTGATTCAAGGGCCACCAGGTACTGGTAAAACAGTCACATCTGCTGCAATTGTTTATCATATGGCTAAACAAGGCCAGGGACAGGTATTTTTTCTTGCGTGTTTTGAAAATGGATAATGTGCATGTCAATGCATGAAGATGATTATCCCACTTAAATCAGGTTCTGGTATGTGCTCCAAGTAATGTGGCTGTGGACCAACTTGCGGAGAAGATTAATGCCACTGGCTTAAAGGTAATGTTATTCAGCCTTCAGCTTTATATCAGTGAGATGGTCTGTTTTACACGTCACTTGATTTCAACCTACAGTGTACTCCTGGCTTCTGATTTATCTTACTCAGAGGGAGGGGATGATTACTTTCTTGTTCTATTTATGTAGTCAACCTTTCTAAATTTGTATTCTTCATCACGTTCCATAGAATGCTGCACACATAGGTGTAGTGCATATACTAGAACCCTCATATCCACTGTTGCTTACATGGTTGTATAGCATCTAATATAATGACTGTCAACATGATTCCCACTTTGATAAATAAGAGTATGAGGCTTTCTGTTTTAATCATGCAAATTTAGATGCTTCATATACGATAACACCATATGTTACATGGCGCTACTCACTTTGTTGTCATTTTGTATTGAAAACTGCTCAAATGGTGCATGTGCATGTATTTATACCATGCCTTACCTTTTTTGAGTTTTATAGTTGTAGAATGCTAGTAGATCCCCTCTCTGTATGATCACTGTATTTGCTGTTCCGTTTACAGATAGTAGGTAGATTCTTCTTCAACAGTTATAGTGAAGTAGTTTATTATGATCTGTAGGTTTTATTATTAATGCCAACATCTATTTTAATCAGGTTGTTAGGCTGTGTGCAAAATCAAGGGAAGCTGTGAGCTCACCTGTTGAGCATTTGACACTTCATTATCAGGTTTTTTTGTCTTATATTGCTTCAAATCCATCTATTACTTGTATACTTTAACACATGTCATATAGTAGCTTCAACTTAATTTTTTTTAAAAGGTTCGGCATCTTGATACATCTGAGAAGAGTGAACTCCACAAGCTGCAGCAATTGAAAGATGAACAAGGTGAGTGTCAAGTCCATCCTCACCCCTTTATGCATGTGGATAGCAAGTTATCTTATGCGTTCCTTAGTATTATAATGTAGCCAAATAATATAACCCTGATGTGGCCACACCAACCTTCCCAAAAGGGGAGGGCGTTACCTGGTTTGTGACTGTGTGATGGTGGACCCAAACCCCGTGGATTAGTTGGCCAAAAGGTCGGACCTTGGTTACCAAAAAATATCTGTGTTATATTGGTACACAGATGCAAATGTTAGCTGTAACTTGGACCACTGGTGACAGAATTTCCTTTTACAAATATATACAGGGGAGTTATCTAGCAGTGATGAGAAGAAGTATAAAGCACTAAAGCGGGCAACAGAAAGGGAAATATCTCAGAGTGCTGATGTTATCTGTTGCACATGTGTTGGTGCTGGTGATCCTAGATTGGCAAATTTTAGGTTTCGTCAGGTTGGTATTGTTTCAGCTTACAGTTTACATAAATTATGCTAATTGAAGCTACAGATTTTGCATAATAAATGACATTAACAAAAACATGATAATGTTACAGAAAGCACTTGGAATTATTTCTTTGATTCTCTATTTAAAGAATCTTTGAGTGCTTACCAGATCAAATGGATCCATTACAACTTATGATTGTAATTAGTTGGGATCTGGTGTTGTCTTTGATACCTTTATTCTAAATCATTTCATTGACTATCTGTAGGTGCTTATTGATGAGTCTACTCAATCAACTGAGCCGGAGTGTCTTATACCTCTTGTTCTTGGGGCAAAGCAGGTACATGCTTATATATTATGTACTACTTCTTGCAGTGAAGCTCTTCCTGGGGTGCTCTAATGGATATTGTTTCTTCTAGGTTGTTCTTGTTGGCGACCATTGCCAGCTTGGTCCAGTTATCATGTGCAAGAAAGCAGCTAGAGCTGGGCTAGCTCAATCTCTGTTTGAGCGTCTTGTGCTTCTTGGTGTTAAACCAATTAGATTGCAGGTTCTGACTCTCATTTCCCAAGGCTTTTTACTCCTTTCCATCTACATTTTTTTTTAACTTGGACATAACGAGGATGTCAAGGGCACATAAGTTGTCTTCTATTTTAGATGGTGTTACTTGTAGAGAAGTAGATTGATCAATCAATGATCATATAGGTTGGTTCTAGAAACTAAAAATTGCATTTTGTCATTAAAATTTCAGGTGCAATATCGTATGCATCCATCCCTTTCAGAATTCCCTTCCAATAATTTCTATGAAGGGACACTCCAAAATGGTGTGACTGTAAATGAAAGGCAAACAACAGGCATCGATTTTCCATGGCCTGTGCCAAACCGTCCCATGTTCTTTTATGTTCAGGTGTGTGCAACTCTTCTGCCTGCTTTCTTTTGGATATCAACTGTTTCTTCTAGTAACATAATGGTTGGTAAGAATTATATAGCTTCATATGTATTCTTACGTTGACGGCTTTTTCGTGAATTTATTGCAGATGGGACAAGAAGAAATCAGTGCTAGTGGAACGTCCTATCTTAATAGGACAGAGGCTGCAAATGTTGAGAAACTGGTGACCACTTTCTTAAGGAGCGGTGTAGTTCCAAGTCAGGTAACATTTCTCCATATTCTTCTTTGACCTGCTGGGATTCTCAAGATATATTGATTAGATTAAATGTTATGTAGATTGGGGTTATAACACCATATGAAGGCCAGCGTGCATACATCGTTAACTACATGTCTAGAAATGGTGCACTTAGGCAGCAGCTTTACAAGGATATTGAGGTAAATTGGAATCTTCTTTTATTTTTCTCACTTTGTATATCTAGATAATCTTCGAGCTTCATCGGCTTAGAACTAATATTTCTCAGGTTGCGAGTGTCGATTCTTTCCAAGGGAGGGAAAAAGATTACATTATTTTGTCATGTGTCAGAAGTAATGAGCATCAGGTTGGTTAGTACAATATGTGAATGCATTTAATTCATTGCTTTTATATTTGGTTGGTGTTAAAATTATTATATAATAATTGTATCTATTTGCTGATTCTACCAAATTGCTCTTGTGGTTTCTTTGTTTTTGGTCAGGGTATTGGGTTTTTGAATGATCCACGCAGGCTTAATGTTGCACTTACTCGTGCTCGCTATGGTATTGTCATTCTTGGAAATCCTAAAGTACTTAGCAAACAGCCCTTATGGAATGGTTTACTAACACACTATAAGGTATCTCATACATGCTGGTTTTATTTTACTTACTGTTTGCATGCACTTCCAGCTTAGATTGGTTTTTTTTCCTTTTGTATATAACGTTTTTTATTTTGTGAATAGGAGCATGAATGTTTGGTGGAAGGACCTCTAAACAACTTGAAGCAGAGCATGGTTCAATTTCAAAAGCCAAAAAAAGTACCATCTTTTCCTCTCTTTTGTCTAATACCAGAAAAAAGGAGTCTCAGATTGTTAATTGTGTAATTGTTAATGAATTTTGTGGTTCATTTGATGTAGATGTACAATGATCGAAGGTTTTACTTTGGTGGTGGGCCTGGTATTGTACCTAACGGCAGCTTTGGATCCGCTGCCTCAGCAAATGCAGGCGCTGATAGAAGAGACAGTCGTTCTAGAGGTACGCTAGTTTTTGAAGAACCTTTTTTGTTCAACTATACATGGGAAAAGGAACTAGTCGGTTGGCTAGGTAAGTGGTCAAAATGGGTGGAAAGCTTTATTGAGCCTCAAATGCTGTTTCCTTGATTTTTTTTGAGTACTCTGAAAAAACAGTTCCCGTGGCTTCTTTATTTTGACACTAACACTGTGTTCTTGAGATTAATTTAGAGGAGAAATGGAGAGAAACTAGATTTATTTTGTGTTCTTCAGATTTTTTAACAACAGAAAGGAAAGGAAATGGAGGAATTAGGAGAAGTTAGAAGCTTTTTTGACACAAAAGTTTCCTCCCAAAAATGGGAGGATTGTGAAGGAAAGCTCACAGCAAAATTAAACTGACGAAATTACCCTTCTTTTTTATTAGGAATTGAGATTCTCTCCTTAAAAATCTTCAAGATCTTCATCTTCTACAAAATCATTTATAAAAAAAAACCTTTATGCTATAATCTTAATGACAGAAAAACACCTGACAACATAATTTTTGCACAGTTATTGTTATTAAGTTTCAACCCTGATGAAAACACGAAACAACTGATAGACTGATAATGGTACGTGCTTTTTAAGCTTTTGACAGATGGTCGCTTGAATAGTTGAATACCTGTTGCTAGATCTATCTAATTTAAAGGCATCGAGTTTTTTTGGTTATAACCGATGGGCTATTTTTCTATTACCTTTTATTTGATCATATGGGCCATATAATATCGTATGAAATAAATAATTGCGTCAGATTATTTAAGCCAAAATACAAAATTGTAGATGGTCTTGAAAAAAAGATGATCTTTGATACTAGTAATAAAATCAGAATTTTGGTAAAGATGTATTTAGTTATTTAATTTAAGTGATTAATCCGTGTATGACTGTGTTGTGAGGGCATAATTGTAAATGTATATATATCTTTCACTTCCTTTCTATAGATTGTTTTTCAATTCAAGAACATAACATAAATCACTCTATTTCATTCACTTTCTTTTCTTTTCTTTCCTCCTTTTATCATTTCTTTTCTTTTCCCCTAGACATAATCTTAAGAACACAGTGTAAAGGGGCCAAAAGTCTTACGATTACTATCACTGAGAGCCTGAGAGGGATGGTTCTCGCCAAACTTTTCACCAAACTTCTTGCGTATTTTTCATTTATGCGACACACCGTGTTGATATCAGTGATTTGGAGTTTATTAGCATTCTTTCGTAAGAAAATTATCCCCAGACTTGTTGCTATCTGGATACAGGTTCGTACATGCCTTCTGGCCCTCCTAATGGCTCTCATAAACCTGGTCTGCATCCTGCTGTGTATCCGATGCCCCGTGTGCCTATCCCACCTTATCATGGCGGTCCTCAGCCTTATGCCATACCAACGCGTGGAGCTATACATGGACCCGTTGGAGGTATTCCTCATGTTCCTCAGCCAGGGAGTCGGGGTTTCAGTGCTGGCAGGGGCAATGCTGGTCATCTTCCACACCAGCAACAACAACCGATAGGTGCTGGCATGGGATCCAGCTTTAACTTTCCTTCAATGGAAACTCCAAATAGCCAACCATCCCCGGGTGGTCCATTATCACAGCCTGGATTTGTTTCTAATGTTAGTACTTTCTCCATTGCTCTTTGTTTTTCTAGTACTACAGATCAGTCTTTGAAACTTATGTTTGTTGACCCATAAGATACTATCTCAACATGTGTTGCTTGTAATAGATGACTCAAGGGGCAAGCCAGACATATCGTGATGGGTATTCTGTTGGGGGCATGTCACAGGTATTATCAACTGAAGAATGACTCCCACTCATTTATACATAGAGGCCTGGTTGGGGGGTTGGGTAATGGGTCAAAACAGTTACTTTATAACCAATCAAACAGATGGGGTTGACCCAAGATCACTTTTGTCCAAAGATCGTTTATATAAATTTTTAAGTCTCAGTAATAATCTGATTAGTGGTTTCCGACTCTTGTCCTTTATAAAGTTTTGTTGATTTTCTTGGTTTGAGCTGTTAGAGATAAAACATTATCCTAATTTGAAAATTGAAATTGCAACTGCTTTTTGTGCAAGATTTTTAATTAGTGATTTTGTTTAAAATGATGAAGCAGGATTTCTTGGGTGATGATTTTAAAAGCCAAGGATCACATGTTCAGTATAACGTTGCTGATCTTTCCACACAGGTTAGTATTATTATTAACTCTTTTTATTAGGCTTAAGGACATGACCTGTTGTTTGTCTTTTTTGGAAAAAAATTGACAAACAAAAATTCATAGAAAATAATGTGCTCTTTTTCTTCTTCCGGTTTTAATACTCGTAGTCTCGTACAACTTTGACATATCATTTATGTTTTAGGCTTCCCAAGGTGGATATGCTGTTGACTATGCTACTCCCGCGACCCAAGCTGGGTATCCAGGTAGTTTTTTGAATCATAATTCCCAAGCTGGATTTTCACGTTTTGGTGCTGGAAACGATTTTATGTCTCAGGTTCGTACATTGATTCTTAATGTCTATTTTACCTGCACCACTCTATAGTTTCTGGAGAAAAATAACCCTGGTCTTTGTTAGCCATTGATTATATAACAGAGGTTATGGTTGGGTCAGGCAACAGTTCAAAGTGGGTTCGGCCTGAAACGATCATTTTTACTTGACATATAGCATAACTTGCATCACTCACTTGAATTATAGTATTAAGTAGCACATTTGACAATTTTTTGTCAAACGGTTAAATACCTTACAAGGATTTATCTGGGCAAACATTTCACTTATAAGTAACAATGAAATGAGCAAATAAGTGATTTTGACTTGGAATCTTTAATGGAAATACAAGTTTTTTCAAATTATTATTGGACGGTGGAAGCATTAACTTTATGGGATTCTAATCCTGTTGTCTGTTATTACAGGATTACATGGGTCATGGTTCACAAGGCTTGTTTACGCAGGTCGGATTTAAGGATCCATCACAAGATGAATCTTCCCAGAGCCACTACAGTGGTGCCGCCGCCACCTCCCTTAATACACAGGTGTATTTTTGGATCTTTTTTTTATAATATTTTCTAGAAGAATGACTCATCATACAAATTGGTCCCATATCACATGCCTAGACATTTATAATATAAACCACCACCAAAGGGCCTAGTGGTAAGGTCCCTGGTTTCCTCACAAGAGGGCAAGAGGCCAGGGAAGGGTCGGAACGGTCCCGGGATAGGCCGCGTACATATGAGTGGAAAAGGCTCGACCTCCCCGGGTAATCTGTAACATTATCCATTTACCCATTTTTCATGAATAATATACATGTCAGTTATTTTTCATTTCTTTATACTTGATGCTGAAAATTTTAACCAATTTGTACGCAACTTTTTTCATCCACCAGGACAATGTGTGAAACACATTTGAACGTGTCAAAAGTTGGCAAGATTGTATTTAAGTGCTTAAAATCTTAAAGATCGTATTTAAAAAATAATGATTGTTATTAGATAAAATTAAATATGTTAGTTATTCACCTCAAAACTAAAAATAGAGGACAAAAGGATTGGCTTGTCAACTTGATCCGGCCCATAGTTTAAGCTAGGCCTTTTGACAGTACCAGGCAGACCTGCATATTTTGATTGGCTAGTCAACTTGATCCGGCCAATAGTTTAAGCTAGGCCTTTTGACAGTACCAGGCAGACCTGCATAGTTTGTTACCTCAACTAAATTGCTTTTACGTGCAGGGTGTGATGAATCCACTATACTCTCAGCCTTTTACACACTACAACTCCCAACCTCTAAACGTGCCACCTCAGCAACAGCAGCAAGCACCAGGGCAAACCTCTCACTACAACGGTTAGGCGAGAGGAGTGCTTTCGGTTTTGTGAAGGGTTATAATTATCAGCAACTTGATTTCGGTCACCCTCAAGATGACTGATGTTCAAAAAAGATGTTTGCAAATAATGGAATACAAGCCTTTTGGAGGATATGATTACTCCTAAATTTTGGGATCAGGTTAAACACGGGTAAGTAACGAATCAAGGGCTGAGGAAGCATCATATAACCCTCAATAAAATATGGGTGGCACAATACATGGCTTTAGATTTCTTCGTGATGATTGGTTGAAATATGGTGAAAGAGGAAACAACGAGCAGGTATGCTCTGTACAGCGTTGCTTCCGGGAAGTCGTGCTATATCTAACCCTTCACCAATGATAGAGGGTATAAAGGCATGATTCTTCTTTAGTGAACATTAGACAGTTGATGATGTTCATGTTAGAGGGTGGTTGTGTGGATTTGAAATTGGTTTAGCATATGTTAATTGTGTGTGATTATAGTGTTTAATATGATCATCATTGGTTATATTATGAAAGGTGATGTTTTATAGGACTATCCCTGGATACGATGACAACCTTATTATACCAATTTATGTTTAAATGTCCTTATTTGGTCTCTCACATTCTATATAACTTCTTTTAACCTTTTGCGCTTTTGACGTTCTCTTATAATATGTATGAACAACATGTATTATACATTGGAGGTAGGATCAAATGAGAACTAAAAATAAAACGAGAAGGGTGAGAAGAAATTTCTCAATATGTGGCTTGAAATCTTATAACCCTTGTTTTAATTTTTCCTTCTCTGGTGATCTCTTTTCGGTATTGCACAAATTTAGAACATGCATTATATCAACCAGCAAAGAGTATTGCATAAAACACCAGTTTTGACTTGGCCAAATTTGTTGGTTTAAACTTTTAAAATACCTGTTTTTGCTGGTAGTTCCTTCATCTATCATAGATTGTGCTATAAAAGTTGTGAAGAACATCAGATTAGAGACAGTAAAGTCCGAAAGAACATTGCCTCATTGTTTTTTGAGATATCTTTACAGAAGTTGATTATATAAATAAATGATTTTACACATTCAAGAAATAATACACAGTAAAGGGAAAAAGCGAAAAATAATTAATAATCGTGATGCGTTCAGTCCAAAGATTACAAAGCTGGGTGCCGGATTTTTAAGCAGATGTATGTTAGATCGTATTTTTTACAACCGTGAATGATGTTTCAAGGGGCAGCCTCCTTCGAAAGCGTGTTCAAGTACATCTTCCATTCTCTTGGCAAATAGTATCTGCGTAAAAAACGATATGTTTGACTTATAAAAGAAAGGACTCAAGTGTCTAAAAGAAAGGAGATGGACTTTTCGAATCATCAATGCCTTGTGTTTGACATACACAAGTAACCTTTTCAAGATGACTGTTCTTTGTAAACATACGCGGTTTTTGAGGAAAAAAATACCAATTTTTTGGAGTTTTGTGGAAACATTCGTTTTTGCAGTTAAGTGTTCTATATCCAGCCTTTTATAAGAGCAATCGCTAGTGTTTTGCATCATACTACTACACTTACTGCACTAAAATTTAACATGCAACCATGCTTTGATCAGGTTTCAATGTAAGTTCATAGGAAATTTGTACAGCTTATACTTTATAGAAAAGCCAATAGCATATAGTAGTAGTAGACGACTGTTACCTCCAAACTTCCAAGAACAGCTGCAGGTACTTCAACTAAATCTTTCTTATTTCTTTCCGGCAGGATAACTCTCTTAAGCCCATAGCGGTGTGCTGCCAACACCTATCGAAACAGGCGGAGTAGGGTCAGGTCAAAACAAATAACTTTATAGTTTTCCAAACAGATTGGGTTGACACTTCAATAAAAAGGTTTATGAGGAATATGTGCACATTATATACTACCAATGCATGCTTGTTTGTGTGTATGTAAGGAAGCAGATACTCGCCTTGTCCTTGATACCCCCAACGGGTAAAACTAAACCACGAAGTGTCATCTCTCCTGTCATTGCAGTATCTGCTCTAACCCTTCTTCGACTAAAAAGGGAAACCAGTGAGGTGACAAGTGTCACACCTGCTGATGGTCCATCTTTTGGTACGGCACCAGCAGGAAAATGTATATGAACATCCCTCCCTTCTAACAGATTACTTTCTTGTTTAGTAACCAAATTAAGTTCAGTTGCCCTAGCTCTCACCTGTGTCCACAAAAATGGTTACAATTTGACTAAAATGCGCCAAATGACTCAAACTGGTCACAAAGCCACCTTTTAATGGCTAAGATGTACAAACAAATTAAAATGATTAATAGATGGCAAAAAAAGGTATATTTATATTCTTTTCAAAATTTCCAAAATAAAGAAGATTTTTTTTTTTGACGAGATGAAGATACCCATGTGAGTGCTATCTGTGCTGATTCTTTAATAACATCACCGAGTTGTCCAGTGAGATGTAGATCTCCTTTTCCTGTGGTTGCTGTAGCCTCGACAAACTGGACTTCACCACCAAAGGCAGTCCAAACGAGGCCAACTGTAACCCCCGGAGTTACCACCCTCTCTTCAGCTTCTTTATTATCATACTTTGAAGGCTGCATGAATGTATACAGAATCAAGAACCTATGCAAATATATGCTTAGTCGTCACTCGTCAAGATAAAATAACTTACCCCGAGTACTTTTTCAAGCATTTCTTCATCCACAATCAACGGTGACATAATCCTGAATACATTTGATAAATCATGATTGTTAGAACCCATTGGTAGAACTTCCATTTCTACTTCAGCCCCTGCCTCAGTAACTCTACTCTTCAACAACGATGAAGTGATTGGATGCATATTTTTATTAAGTGGATGATTATGCTCTTGTTCTGCCACTGTTACAGCTGCTGCACGAGCTAATGCTGCAAGGTTCCTCTCCAGACTCCTCACACCAGCTTCTCTGGTGTACCGCTCAATAACTATTTTCACCATTCCCTACCATAAAAAATACAGTAACTCTTTTTAAAGTACTCGTTTGACTCGTTAGAAATGAAACACATCTCAAACTGGCCATTTTTTTAATATAAATTGGTTGACATGAATAACGAGACATGCATAAGTTGTAAAGTACCAAGCACAAACTAAAATAACTAGATACCTCGGGAAATTGAAGAAAATCAGAATTTAAGCCATGTTGACTGAGAACACGTGGAATTAAATGGCGCATTGCTATTCTGAGCTTCTCTTCGGATGTATATCCAGGAAGCTCAATCACTTCCATTCTGTCTAATAGTGGGGGAGGAATTGGTTGTGCCCTATTTGCGGTGGCCACAAATATCACTTTTGATAAATCGAAAGGAACATTCAAATAGCTTTAAGGTATATATTAAGAAATTACATATTAGAATGGAAATGTTGCCATAGGATCAAAAGCATATAATAAAATTCAGCTAAAAGAAATAGTATGGAAAAATACGTATTTAGGGTCAATCGGACTGACCCGTACCAAAAACACTTGTTTGATCGACCCGTTTTGACCCATTACCAACCCACCCAATTTCTCACTGACTACAAGCATGTCAAATTTCTGATAAATGACTCCAACATTAGGATACTGATCATTGAATGTTTTGTTTTGTTCTGGGTCAAGCACCTCAAGCAGTGCTGAAGCAGGATCACCACGGACATCAGAACCCGTCTTATCAATCTCATCCAACAACATAACGGGGTTGCATACGGCTACTTTCTGAAGTAAAAACACAATAAACAAAAAGTCAAAATTATGACTATATAGATCATGAATAGCACTTCGCTCACACTTAGTAAACTACAATCTTTAGCAACATAAAAAACACAAACATTCGAAATTCATATAACATCCAAATTCACCTTTAATCCATCAATAAGGCGTCCCGGCATGCTTCCAATGTATGTCCTCCTGTGCCCTCTAATATCAGCCTCATCCTTCACACCACCAAGGGATATCCGTATGAACTTCCTACCCAAAGCAGCAGCAATAGATGAGGCCAAAGATGTTTTCCCGACACCTGGTGGGCCAACAAAACATAATACCGGGCTCTTGGCATCTGGTTTTAGCTGCAATCCAAGAATTCAGTTAGTTATTTTCCAATACAGTATCTATACTTCTATACTATTATATAAAGCATTTACAATGTGGGTCTCATCAAAAATTAAGATAAGGAGGTGCAATCTTGACCATCCATCTTATTTTAGAAAATCACATCATAGAGTGACACTTCTTAATTAAAAAATCACTTTTATTTTCAATTTGACATATCTTTTTATCTATTTATTTTATTTATGATTTAATTTCACCGTATTTTCTAAAATTTCGTGATCTTTAATTCAACATCCATTTTGATATATTTTATAAATTTTTAGCTTTTCACATTTTTTGTGGGTTTATTTTGAATTTTTTAACAACTTTAACTTTAATTTGAATACAAACTTGATTCGTAAAAGATATATACTTTTGAAGACAATGTTTGATGGGCAAAAGAGTGTGTGAGTCTTTATACAAGCGAGAATGATGTTAATATGATGTTGCGGGAAAGCTACGGAAACCCAAACAAACGAATTCTCTAAGCGGGTCGGGAATTGCGGAGCGAGTTGGGTTAGCAATTTTTATCGCCGCCGCTATGCGCGGGTATCCAACTAGTTAATTTAAATAGAGTCAGCCAACCTTGCGAACTGCTAAGTATTCGATAATCCTTTGCTTGACTTTGACTAAGCCATAGTGGTCACTGTCGAGGCGATCTTTTGCAGCTTTTAGGTCTAACTCAACCTCCTCGCTGGTTGTCTCCCATGGCAAATCAGCAAGAAGTTCGAGATACACACGCGAGCTATTATACCCTGGTTGCTGAGGTTGCATTTTTTTCAGTCTCCTGATTAATGAAATATTTATGCTAAGGTTAAAAAATAGCTGAAATATTTTCTCATCGCAACTATATGTGAAAAATAACTAAAGTTAGCGCTACATGTTCCGAATAGAAAATGCACAAATCAGACCAGAAATCAACTAATTAGTAATTACCATGAATTAATCGTACATATATGCAAATCATATTTCATCTAAAAAAAATACTATATGTCTGTGTAGCAGAGTTCACAAAGAACACACCTTAATTCCCTCTGTGCATGCTTCCAGATATTTGGAGGCATTCCGGCATCTTGCATCTTTCTTTCAAGAGCAGCGACATCATCGTCTTCATCATCATTGTCACCAAGCTCTTCTTTAATAGCCCTCATCTGATTAACATCTAATAAGTACAAATGATATCCAAAAACATATTTCCATACAAAAGATAAGAATTACCTGCTGGCGAAGAAGATATTCCTTTTGTGTTTTTGATAACTGCCCTTCGACCTTTTGTGTAATCTTTTCTGCCACACGAATAGACTGGTACACATAATAATGTCATCATACTACTCTCCAGATTCTCTAAAGTTATAAAAAAAGAAGAAGAAGAAGTCTACCTGTAAATGGCGCTCAACTAACTCTGTGGCCTTTGAAAGCCTAACTTTTACATCAACAGAATCTAACATAGCCAACTGCTCTTCGAAGCTAATCTCAAAGCTAGCGACAAATATATCTGCCAGTTTGTGCACAGGAACCGTCTCCAAAAGAATTTTAGTCCTCCCCGCAGTTTTTTGCTTCTAAAATTGGAATAAAGTTACAGTATAATACGGAATATTATTCTTGAAGCAATAGAAATGAGAATACTACCCTTTTTTAGCCAACCTGTTCAAGAAGAGAAATGAGCTCCATGGCAGTTGATTTGAACTGACGAGACAACGCTTTGAAGTCACCATCTTGTTCTACTTGCTCCATCTCTAATTAAGATTAGAAAACCGTAGCAACTCAGCATCTTGATAGACCAGTGCTTAAAGCTATTCACTCTACATGCAAGACATAACCTTTAATAATTTAACATACTTCGATACTTATACTCTATACTTAATCCATTTACTAATCTCTAATGTTAAATCCTAAACCTAAATCCAGGCCTGGACTGAACTTTGTGAATGTATGTGTAATTTCGAAAGCATAATGTGGTCGTATAGTATACCGGCTTTGGTCATATCAATGGGCGAAATTTTTGCAGTAGTGTATGTTCCTCGTGTGTTGAGCTCCTCAACACTAAATCTACTCAACCCTTCGAGAACGACAATGTATGTAACCCTTCCACTTGGTTTCTCAACACCTCTTGATAAATGTAACGCACGAGCAGCAACTCCCCTATAATCAAAATAGAACATTGAGCATAATAACAACATAATTATTTATCGTAAATATTCTGCAATAGTATACCTTGTATGCCAATGGATGGGTTCGTGCCGACTCTTTCCATCAATCTTGTGAGCTTCTAATAAGCCTGGTGGATTCTTTGAGCTTCTATCACCTGAATCAGCCCCTGAGCACAAGAGGGCTAAAAGTTAGTTTTCAGCACTTTTATTTCCTAAGGAAAAAAATAAATCGTTCTTATAACTGAATCCACCTTGTGTTGTAACAGAACCGACTGTCATTGTCTCGCCAGCATCTCGAACAGGAAGAATGCCAATCAACCCTTTCTCCTCCCTCTGCCATAATTCTTCTTCCACCAATTTTACACTGTATCACCACGACACCAATGACTTATAATGACAAGACTATAGATTGCAAAAAGATTACTCCAATTTAGCGTATATTTGGCTAGCAGATTCCGATAATAAGCACTTTTTGAAAAGAACAGAAAAAAACAGTACTTATTTTTTTTTTGAGTGCTTTTTCTATGTCAATCTACACTTTTCAACTACTTTTTATCAAAGTAACTTATATTCTACTGTATTATTCTATATGCCATAAAGAACCAACATACTTTCAAACATTATATATGAATCCAACTTATAAGATCATCATTTTGACAATCAGCTTACAAGTTACTTAATAACCAAAATAGTACACAAAACAATCTTTTAACGAGTTTTATTACCATTAACTAAAATGACACAATCTCCAACTACTCGGAATCGGATCGGTAAAAAAAACTCGAAATGAACCGAGCCTAAACGGGCTTGAGCCCAAGCTTTATAAATAAAAGATCGACTAGACTCACGAGCCTAAACGAGCCTTAAAAATATATACATATATGTATCATGTACATGTGTAAAACGAGCATAACAAGCCGAGCCTGAGCTTGTGATACAATGCTTGTAATTAGCTTTAGTACTCCGAGCTCAGGCTCATGCTCGGGTTCAGATCGGCTTGTTTCCATCCATAGTCAAAATTACCACACCAATCAAATTCTAACAAATAAAACCCTTAACTTGTTAACCACACCACCTATTAAGTAGCTACCATAATAAGTAACAAGAAAAGATAACAACTACCAAGATGGCACCTACCCACAAGTATATATGCAATGAACTTAACATGAAAGAGAAAATATTTAACAAAACCATGGTAAAAAAAAATGGTAAAAAAGTTATAAATATTACCTGCTAGGAGAAGTGCATTGAATTCTAATAATAGCACCAGGTAACAAAACTTTGTTCCTAAATGGAAGTATACCAATTCTGGTTGGAAGTTCTACTGGTTCCACCATTAAAAGTGTTTGTGTTTTTTTGTGTGATATTGAGACTGTTCTTATTTCATATATATATACAGAGAGAAAAGTGAGGATATGTTGAAAGATCAGTCAGATTCTTTACTGACACCTTTTTTGTTTTGTTTTGGTTTTTTCTTTTTCATTTTTCTTTTCAGTAAACATGGTTTGTTTTACACTTGAGTTAAGACCTTTGTTTTGTTGTTTTATTTAAGGGAAATTTTTATTTTTGGCCTCCTCACTTTGTTTGTGTTACTTGCTTTCAAAAAAGTGATTTATACAAATGCCTCGGGGCGATTTGGGTGACCCGGATGACTTGGATGATTTTCAAATTTTGACAAATGTTCATGCAAGTACTTGGCCGACTTGAGGCACTTAAACACTTGTCAAATTGTAGCGAAAGTCGCTCAAGTCGCCCCAAAACATTGGTAGGAAATCACTTTTTTTTAAGCAAATAACACCTACATTTTTAGTGGGTGGAGAAAAATAAAATTAGCCCTTTATTTAATACTGTACTTTGTTTTTTTAGTCACATGAATTATTAAAAGTTAATATGTTTTGCTCTTAAGACTTTTGCTTTGTTGTTTTTTTAGGATAATGTATGTGGTGATCATTAAAGTTATCAACTTTTTACATATAATTCGTTCAACTATGTATTTGTTTTCACTTACACCAGTTTTGATTAAATTTATGCTTGGAAACCATAATCCATAAATAAAGAAACAATTTTTAACTTATCAAAGCAATACGAATGACAAGTTTGGTGCAGAATACCCGTTATACCCATGCTTTAAATGTGACTATATATCATCAAAAAGAATTTAAAACAATATAGATGAAATTTTGCAACTAATTTTTTGTTCTTATAAGTATAATACATTAGTGTTATGTCCTTTATTTCAATTTGATGATTATTCATATTAAATTTGACTAAAATTAGTGTAAATGACAATAAATATATAGTTGAGTGGTTTATAAATTAATTTTGATAAATAGTGACTTATGTTAGAAAAACTTAAAAATTTGATAGCTTCATCATATTTTATCATTTTTTAATATCAGCATCTCGATACCATTGCTGTCTCTCATATCAAAAGCATATATGAGAGGTATCTTGAATTTATTTCCCTCAATTTGGAAATAACCTTGCTTTATTTTATCGGTAGCCTGTTGGCTTGAATTTAAGCCATTGAAGACGACAGTCTGATTTAGAGGTTCCAGTGCTTCTTCTGGAATGACTGCTTCTTTTGCTGCTTGAAGTTCAAGGTCTTGAGCGACTGATCTCCATGCATCAGATTTATCCATTCTGAAAGGGCAAGAATTTCATTTGGTCGCGAAAAAATTGTTGAGTTAAGGAACTGGATACGTTCAGACCCTGAAACTGCTAACGAGAAGA
>BQNB010022657.1:0-32192 GCA_026074375.1 Tanacetum coccineum | reverse complement strand
GAATAGCATAGCTGACAAATCGCTGAAACCAAGCTCGGGGGGCCTGCTTAAGGCCATAAAGCGACTTTTGAAGAAGGCAAACATAATCAGGATAAGCTGAATTAGTAAATCATGGTGGCTGGTGCATGTAAACTGTTTCTATAAGATGGTCGTGAAGAAATGCATTCTTCACATCTAATTGATGAATAAGCCACTGTTGGGAAACCGCAAGGCTAAGGACAGTGCATATGGTAGTAGGTTTGACAACAGGGCTAAATATCTCATTGCGGTCGATGCCTTGTTGTTGACTACGACCATTTGTAACTAGCCAGGCTTTGTACCGACTTAAGGACCTGTCGGCATTATATTTGTGTTTGTATAACCACATGGATCGGACAATGTTGACATTTGGTGGCCGAGGGACAAGCACCCAAGTTTCATTGTCAATGAGAGCTTTATATTCGTCACACATAGCCTGTTTCTAGTTAGGATCTCGTAGGGCATGGAAAGGAGACTTAGGGATGGGGGAGGAGGTGGTAACATGGAAGTTGTATTTGGGGTTAGCTTTCACAGTTCCAACCTTACAACGTGTGATCATAGGGTGTTGCAAGGTATGTGGTGGTGGTGGTGGTGGTGGCAGGGTGTTTGATGGTGGGGTGTTTGGTGGTAGCGCTGTGTTTAGTGGTGATGGTGTTGGCAACGGAGTTGGAGGTATTGTTGGTATTTATTGAGGAGAAGTGGGTGTGGTAAGAAGGCGAAGTGCAATGGGGGAGGTGTCGAGATTATCATCTAAGAATTAGTATGAGGGGGGTTGAGTTGGAGTCATAGAGCCGAAGGGAAAGATAGTTTCGTCAAATGTGACATGACGGGAAATGATGATTTTGTTGGTGTTCAGGTCAAGGCACCGATATCCACGATGATTGTAAGGGTACCCTAGAAAGATAGATGGTGTGGTACGAGGGGCAAATTTGTGCGGTGGAAAGGTGTAGGGGTAACAAAGTCATCCAAACGTGCGACGGTGGGTGTAAGAGGTTGGTTTGTTAAATAGTTTCGTATAAGGGATGTCATTGTTGATAGAGGTGGAGGGGTGGATATTAAGTAAGTAAGCGGCAGTGAGTAGTGCTTCGACCCAATACTCGGGAGGAAGACGGGCTTGAAAGAGGAGAGAACGTACTACGTTATTGATAGTACGAATCATGCGTTCAAATTTGCATTTTGTTGAGATGTACGTGGTCATAAGAAATGAAATTGAATGCCATTAGTGGCAAATAATTCATGGAGGGAGTTGTTGTCAAATTCTCCACCATGATCACATTGGAAAGCTTTGATTTCACGGTTGAATTAGGTTTTTATAAATACACGAAAGTGTAGGAATTTTGACTGTGCATCAGATTTTCTGTGAAGTGAGTAGACCCACAAAAAAAGTGAATAGTGATCTAAGAAAAAGACATAGTATTTATATCTACTCATGCTAGAGACAGGAGATGTCCAAAGGTCTGAGTGAATAATGTCAAAGGGAGATGTGACAATAGAGGTAGATCGTTGAAAGGGAAATTTTTTTTGTTTCCTTAACTGGCAGGCACGACACAAGTGTTGAGTGTTTTGTTTATTATAAGACACAAGGCCACGTGACGACATGGTTTGAATTACAGTGTCACCGGGGTGACCAAGACGTTGATGCCAAAGGGAATGATTATTAGTAAGTAGGGAAAAGGCTGAGGCGGCAACGTGTAAGGGGTATAGATCACCCGTACTGTCACAACGAAAAAGGGTTTGACGGGTATGATAATCTCGTACAGTGAAACCATAGGGATCAAAATCAACGGATAATTTATTATCAGTGGTGAATTTACGTACCGAAACAAGGTTTTTAATTATATTGGGTGTGACAAGAACATTTTTAAGGTGGAGTGGGCGATATGGATTATGGATTTGTACATGTCCAGAGTGGGTGACAGGTATAGATGATCCATTTCCGACAATAACTGAATGAAATTTACGATTAAGAAAAGAGGTTTGAAGGTTACCGGTGTGAGATGAAAGGTGAGAAGTTTCCCCGGTATCCATATACCATTGCTGATCACGAGAAGCCATAAGAATAATCTTCTTTCTTCTTCTTTTTTTCGTCGATGAACAGTAACACCGATGAACAGTAACACCGATGAACAGTACGTTTTTTTTATTTGGTGGAAAGGTTAATGACGTGAGGTAGAGAAAGAATAGGGGAGGGGACGACTGAGATTAGATTTTTTTAGGAGTGGATCGATATTGGCTCTGATACCATAAAAGAGATTGTTTTGCCTTGTGAATATTCATGTTCATTATGCTTCAATTTATAGATATTACATAGGGTTTACATGCTATACAAAGAATGGGCCATGGGCCGAATGGTATAGCTAAGCTAACAGGTTTATGGCATGTCTAATAGTGTACAGGTTGTCTAATCAATATATGATATGACTAATAGGGGGAAACACCCTTGTCTTGCACAAAATATTTTCTGCTTATATCGGTATTGGTGTTTCATTTAATCATTTTCGTGTTTAGTTTGGTGGTGTTTGTTTCACAAGAAGGTTACGGTTCAGAATTACTTATCAAACCAAACATTGGTAGCTTCTCTTTTGAATAAGGATGGAAATACATAATCGTCCCATCCAAAGGGGCCACATAAAAACCCAAGTGAACCACTCAAACCCAATCAAAGCATTCCAGACCAAGCAAGCTACTTAAATCCGAACGGGCCACTAGAGTCCGAACGGACCTCACATCCGAACGGGTAATCCGGGATCCGGACGGGAGTACTACATCAACCCGAAAGAAGACAAAATGTTAGACTCGATAAAGAACGACACCTCTTCAAACTATTGGATAATAGCAAGCACTTACGCAACATCGCTATTCCAGGAATTAAGGAGCGATGTCCCCAAGGTATACCGACACCCAAGGCAAGGGCTAGGTATAGGTCGTCTCCTTCATTCCCAATGTGTCAAGAACAGTACTTCCAAACAGTACTTCAAGTAGTATAAATACCCAAGCATTTATTACTTGACACCACACTTTTACGACACACACATACATTTATTACTATAGCCTCTTCGGCTAACATTCACATACTTACTCTCACACCCGAGCTTGGTCCTGGGTCAACACCCGAGGCGAGTTAACGGGTGTTCTTTCTTACTTTCAGGTAATTTAAAGGGATAATTCACCAAGAGGGTAGGGAACGCACCCCTAACTCAAGGTACGGTATTTTACCTAAACAGTTTACATGTTAAGTTCACATAACTTTAAGTAAGATCCGAATGCCTTAACAAAGGAAAGCTAGCCATTGAGTTCGATTGTGTGTAGAGTGATACTGTTATAGTAAAGTTATATCTTGATATGTCAACTTTCGCTATTTGGTTTTCTTATAACTAAAAAAATAGTCTACCTTATAACACCTAAGTCATAGGATGCTATTAACTCGTACCAAACTCTCCAATCTCGACAAGTGTTATGGTGAAATGACTGAAATCCTTTAACGACTTAGATACGACACAATCTTTTATCAATGCGTAAACCATATTCGTTGCTATATCTTTGAATCTTTCAATAGTTTAAATATGTAACGTCATTCTAACTTATCAAAATATTAATGGGGGTATTCAATAGCGAGAGATAAGGGATTTATAAATTATGAATGGGTGTGTTTGGTTGATGTATTTAAAATGGTAGTTGAAGCTTGGTCATTGCAGTTTGAATTGATGCCTACATTTTATAGTTAGAGCTTGAGCTCATCTGTCACGTTATACTTAAAAGAAGAAAACAATGTAGGATAATCGCATGGTATTGACCTCGAGCCCGAGCTACTAGAGTAGGCTTTTGCTTGTATATGTAACTAAATCAAGATTTCCGAAAATCTAATGAGACATATCTACATGAGTTTTCAAGGTACGAACTTAACACACATTGATTAATTTACGAGGGGCCCTGTGGCATCATTTCTTCAACTATTGAATGAATCAATTTATATATTGGACTACAAGTGTCACAGTCATCTTGTTTCAAAATCACTTTTGAAATAACCCTTAATTAGTTATCCATTTTCAGGATAACTTAGACATAAGATCAAGAAGGGATTACCACATATGCAAGACCTACTTGCCATCTCAGTCTAAGATTTTGTAAAATAAAAATCAACCTACAAGATTTACTTATGAATGACGATCCATAAAGTAACATTTTGTGTTGGGGGAGGAAAATCTCTATATTCTTCTTTTGAATATCATGTAAGTTTGGTGGACATATACTTAATATCTTAAATATCATCAATCACTCTGAATTGTCTTGAATTATCTTTATTATCAATATGTTAATCGACAACGGATTATTTAGTAATAATAATATTATTATTCATGGATTTAAACATGCAAATATAGGACACAATTTAAGATAAAAATAACAAAAATACCAAGTATCATTATCATAAAATAAATTTGTTCAACTTCCCTTATCCAAAATACTAAACATAGATCTACGAAACTTCTAGCTAATCGAAAGTTCCAGTGCTCTCTTAGCATATCGAAGTAAGTTTTCTTCGGGTAAAGCTCTTGTAAAAGATATGCTAGATTGTCACATGTGTAAACTTTAAGAAGGTTACTTCTATGGTAGTGTCTGGTGCCCATCTGAACCCCCGGTTCGTTGGTGATAAGAAGTGTGGCTGGATTATCACAAAACATCTTAATAGGTTTGTTTATTGTTGGTACTATACCAAGCCTTGAAGTAAACTTCCTAATCCAAACAACTTCCATCTCTGCTTCTGAAGCAGCTACGTTATTCAGCTTATGTAGCAAGCATTGCAGTAGTACTTTACTTGGAGCTTTCTAGTCTATTGTGCTTTCGTTCAAAACAAAAACGTATCCTGTTAGATATTTCATATCATTTATATCGGTCTCAAATCTAGCATTGCAATAGCAATCAACTCGAAGTTCAGCTTCCGGATTTCCACCATAAACCAAGAACATATCTTTAGTATTTCTTAAATACTTAAGAATATTTTTCACAGCAGTCCAGTGAAGATCACCAGGATTTTTTTGAAACCGGCTTGTTATATTTTACGCGAACACAACATCAGGTCTAGTGCATCTTACTGCATATATAATGGAACCCTACAGGCCGAAGCATAAGGTTACATTTTTCATACGCTTCACATTCTTTAGGTGTTGAAGCACTTGTTGTTTTTGTTCAATTCAGTCTTTCTTGATGGGATTATGACCACGTTTGGAATTATTCATTTTATATCTCTTTAAGATCTTATCCATGTAAGCATTTTGACCAAGTCCAATCAATCGCTTATTTTGATTCCAAGAATAAATGCTGCTTCCCCTAAATCTTTCATAGCAAAACACTTTCCAAGATAATCTTTTATACTTTGTAAACTTGGAAATATTTTACATGAGGATTTTGTCATCAACATATAGATGAGGAATGTAACCATTACTCCCCAACCACACCCCCACTAGCCTTTTGTATACACTATGGTCTCATCAAGATTTATGTCAAAACTAAACCTTTTTATTTCATTCAATCAATTACTTTTATTCCAGCTTTGATGCTTGCTTAAGACCATAAATGGATCTTTGAAGCTTGCATACTTTTCTAGGATGATTAGGATCAACAAAACCTTCAGGTTGTACCATATAAATGTCTTCATCAAGATAACCATTAAGAAGGCAGTTTTGACATCCATTTGCCATATCTCATAATCATAGAACGTTATAGATATGAGAATCCTAATAGCTCTAATGTCAGTTGACGGGTGAGAACGTTTCTTCATAATCACCCTCAGGTTGAGTATAACCCTTTGCTACAAGACGAGCTTTATAGGTGTGTACAATACCATCCATGTCAGTCTTTTTCTTAAAAATCCACTTACTCCCAACAGTCTTACAGCCAGGAGGAAGATCGACCAAGACCCATACCATATTGTCAATCCATGTATGTATTTTCCGATTCATTGCATCGATCCATTATTAGTCTTTAGAATCTAATCATCGCGGTTTATTATGTAGTGGGTTTCATTAAGATCCCCTAGACTATGCTCCTCCACTTCTACATTTAGAAATAAAGGATCTGGAGCTCGATGTGTCCTTTCGGACCTACGAACCGAAATCACTTCCTCTTGAGGTGGTTCAAAACATTCAACCTCCATAGGAATTTCGCTAGTGATTTCAGAAGGTGATGTTTCCTTATTTGAATATCTTTAAGTTCCAATGGCCACCCACTGAATTCTTGTGTTATGAGATTTTTCTCAATGAACTCAGCATACCTCGCAGACAAACTATTTTGTTTTTCAGATGGGAAGTTTAAAAATGTAACCATTATTTCCTTTGGGTATCTATAAAAGACAACTTAACAGATATTTTGTTGGAGTTTGTCAGGCGTTATCCCGCTTCTTAACAGGGCTCTCACATCCCCAGACCTTAAGTAAGACAGCTTAGGGGATTTTCCATACATAATTAATTATGGAATCTTATCAAAACCTTCTTAGTTGGAACCATTGTGAATGCGTGTTGCAGGACTCTAGAGTATTAATCCCAAAAGGGATAACGGCAGTAGTTTAGATTCATCATGATCGAACCATGGTCTAAAAAAGTACGATTTTCCTTTCAGATACCTATTATATTTTGGTATTGTGTAAGGAGGAGAGTAAGCTGGTGGGACAATTCTATATGCTTTAAGATAGTGTATCTTTAAATATTGGCTTATGTATTCGCCACCTCGATCTGATCGAAGTTCCTTGATTGTCTTCCCGAGTTGATTTTCCACTTCATTTTTAAACACTTTGAACATTTCAAAGACCTCATGTTTATGTTTAAGAAGATAAACATAACCATATCGATGTAATCATCTGTGTATGTAAAATGAAGAAGCTTAGTAGCTAGCACCTTGTCTGACACATGTTCTAAGTGGATCCACACCACTCAGTATGTATTATTCCTAGAAGATATTCGCCCCCTTTGGGACGATTTGAAACGATTTCCTTGTCATCTTGCACGATAAACAAGATACACATTGATCAAATGACTCATCATCTGTTGATTTTAAAAGCCCTTTTTGTTGCAGCCTTTCAATACGTTTCTACTTATTATGGGTAAGATGACAATGCCATAGATAAGTAGAGTCCAAATTATGTTTGGTTCTTTTAGTGCTAATATTATAAATAGAATTAACATTTGGTACAAGATCATGCATATAATTTCTAACTACAATTAATGAGGAATACATTAAATAAAACACATTATTCTTAGCAACAGAAATTCAAAATCCGTAGAATACTGCGGACAAAATCCATTTTCTACCAACCGGTGATGAACTGAAACAAACACATTAGTTATAGAAGGTGCATATATGACAATTGTTCAAAATAAATCATAAGGGCCATTAGGCAAAAATAGGTCATAACTTCAATAGCTTCTACTTGTGCATGAAAAACCATTGCCTACGTACACAAAATAGAGTGTCCTTGTTTCAGTTTCCTTGCTTTCTCTAAATCCCTGTTTTTGTAATACATAATATGGTACCCCAACCAGTGTCATACACCCAGGATTTATGAAAACTAGGGGAAAGCCAAATATTCTATTGTGGAAGATACCTGAAGAACTGGGCAGAGCCAATTGCTTCTTTTTCTTCAACAAACTCAGCAAACCCCCCCCAGCAAGATAGGGACAGGACCAATTCCTCTTTCAATGACCCACCTCCTTGCAATGGGGCAAATGTCATCCTTAGTTGGGTGTCTTTTTCAGTAGGCTTCTAGGGTTTTTAGGCTTTGGGTTATAAAAAATTGTTGATCCTTTCATTGCCATTTGCTTTACCTTGCCATTTAGCTTTAAGCGATTCTTATTGGCCTTCGGGATTTTACCATCTTAATCATCTTTACTTGTGGTGTTTCAGCTTTTTTTTAGGTAGTAAACCTTTTCATACTCATTGTGCATAGATGTAGTTCACTAAAGTCTCTTTTCTTTCCTATGTTATGCATATTGTAATTTCTTACAAATCCAGCAAAATCTTTAGTAAGGCCATTTAAGATAAGACCTACTATAAGATCCTATGGTAGCATATAACCAAGACGTTCTAGTTGGTCTACATATCCTTTCATCTGTAGAACTATGAACGTATGCAGCAAACTGGTTTACCTCCTCTTGTTTGCAAGCATGGAAGTTTGGATTAGGTCAAAGCTCTCACTCCAGCTTGTTTTTCAAACAATGATTTAAGATCTTTTTTCTGTCATATGGTGAGGGAGTTTTCAAAACTGTCTATGAAGCTCAGGAGTCATACTACCGAGTATTAGACAAGCAACCTCATTATATGCATCATAAACTGCATTCCATTATGACAACACTTGTGCCTGGGAATCTGCAGCAGGAGCCGCGAGTAATGGTTGTTCAATGACATACATTTTCTTTTCAACTCTCAAGACTAACTTAAGTTGATGAAACCAGTCATTGAAATTATTTCCAGAAAGTTTTTCTCTTTCAAACATCGACCTGAAAGCCGAATGGTTTATGTTTTGAGCAGGTAATGCCATCTACAAAACATAGTTAAAGTTCAAGAATTAGTATTTTCGATAAAACTTCTTGAAGAAAATTAACTACCATGTTTAATCAAATAAACAATTACTTTTCTAAAAAGTCTAGGATCCTATTTACGTTCCACCACACATCATGTTGATCTGCTAGTGATGGTGTATTCAAAAGGTTATTGATCGATCAATAATTGCCACCGGTGCAATTCCTAGAACCATATGGGACTTACTTTATTACAATAATATTCTAGTAAGCATGTTTTATCCCATCTATGCCTCGATCTAAGGTCTCACCTATAAACCGATTAAGTCGTCCAATCAAAAACTGTGATTATGTACACTAACGTCTCACGAAAAAAGGGTAGCAATCACCTTGGGGATTACGATCGATCTACATACGTCTTGCGCATAGTAAAGTAAAAAGCATCATCAAGTAGTTTTTTACGGAAATTGGATGTAATAACTTATTTTAAAAAGGGGTTATTTATTTGTCGTGACAAAATATGTAACGAAGAAAGTTTGCATACAATTTTGTATCATGATTTTAATAAAAAACTTTACTTAATTAAGTTATTTATTATGGTATTACTTATTTCCTATACATCTAATGTATATATAGTGTTACCTTTTTAAAAATTTTAAGATATTCAGCGTGTTTCCAAATATAAGAATTATGTTTTTATCGCGGGGGGGAAGAAGGGGAAAGGAATAGATTAAAAAATGGTTGAATAAAATGTGTACATAAGAAGCATGCACAAACTACTTTTTGTAGCACTAATTTTTAAAAAAAAAAACTTTATAATGGGACATGTAGTTGACAGGCTTGGTTCCGAAGCGGTGATTCAGTGTCAGCGCGGAACGATGCGTATTTAAAAAAACATGAATTCTTTAGATATATCCTCCTTAAATTCTCTTAATAGTTTGTTCTAGTGAATGAGTTCGTACTTTCCCATGTGTCCTTAACGTCCAGTTTTAACCATTCAAAATAAACTATAATTTGGGGGAAAAAACACATTATGAACTATAAATAGGTCCATAATAAATCTTGATTTCAGAATATAAGTAGTCATGTTTATATTTATTTCGAAAAACCTTTTTTTTTTTTATTTTCTCGAAAGGTCCAATACTTAAAATAAAAACAATTAAAAACATAAAACTAACTCACATAACAATTATTTTAAATACAACACTTAAACAATTAAGTCATGCAGGTCTACTCGCTTGAATCCTTTCAAGTGAGATTTTAATTCTTTGTCATTAGCTTTCTTGTAGTCTATCTTTTCTTTGTGAGTTTGTGTTAGGAATCCAAAAGAGGATCGGTCACTCCACGTATTTTACATTTTTAGCTCGTAGTCCACAAAGTATTATTTAGTAAGCTAATCGGGCCAAAGCATAGAAAGCCCATGGCAAGCCTATGGAAAGCCTGGTTTATCCTTTGTATAAAAGCCCTCTCCACACATGGAGAGGGTGTTGCTTAGTTCATTTTCTCACATAGTATATGTGTGTTTTTCTATGAGCTCTCCATCAATTCTTTCTCTAGCTTTCTCTCTCTAAGATATTATATGTGTGAAGTATTATAGAAACCTACAATTGGTATCATGAGCCATGGGGTGGGTTGGGTGACTTTGTGGTTTGAGCTTATACTTGACTTATTCGACTGCTTATGTTGGTCGTGTTCATTTTCTTCAAACGTGTCAATCTTTTTTTGTTAATAACAAAACTTGTTACCTTACTTCTTTTTGATGACTTATTGTTGCACTTTGTTGTCGTATGGACCTATATGGGTTTTTTTGATGAACTTTGGTAACAGGTTATTTTTTTGGGTTATAACCGTTGGGATTTTACATCTATTTAACCAATTAAACATATCACGAGTACGCAGCGGAAAGATCAAACACGTATAGAACTTATAATTAACAAGGGATTAAAGATGTGTACCTTTTAGCAAGAAACGTTACATTGCTTTTAGCAATAAACGTTACACCGTCTTCAATATACGCGTGTGTATAACACCACATAATACCACCAAGGATCAAAAGAATAATCCCTCTAAGTTTACATACACAATACGTTCTTAGCATAACAACGTGTATGCTAGTCTAGCAGTGTTTAACCAAACGATCTCTTCTTCGTCTTTAAATCAATCAATGCACGAAACACCTTCACGTATGTGGTTTAAACCACAAAATCAAAACCCTTGAGGGTTGTAGGGTTCGATCGCACAAGGAAGAAAGAAAACCAAAACCCTTTTGAGGGTTGTGGGATCAGACGAACAAAAGACGAGAACAAAGAGAGATTTAAGGTTTTTAGTGATTGAAGTTATGAGCTCTCAAGGACCCTAAGACCTCCTTATATACTCCTCTCAACTTGGATTGCAAGCAAAGTCCCCCACCTCCTCATGAGGAGGTGGTTCGACCGACTATAAGGAAAGAGTGGGAAAAACCAAACTTTTCTTTTCCCGGTTTTGCATATTAGTCCTTTAACTATTAACAACTAATATTTATTCTTGTTAAACTTTTAACGATCGTTTGTTAAACACTAATTAATATATTACATTAATATATTAAAACGTTATTCTACATATTAACGTGTGCTTCCCCTTAGGTTCGAATAAATTCCGGACATATATAATTTATATTTGTTCATATTCCAACAAAAGGACTGCTTTCAGAAAGACTTTCGGCAAGTGTGCGTGCAACAAAAAGACTTTATGTGGGGTGTGTAATAGAAAGATAAAGACATAAAAGAAAGCATATAAACAAAAAACATACAATCATATAGACAAATATAAATACAAGCAGACATAGACATACACGCATACCGATATAGAAATAAAGGAGCATGCAAGCATAAATAAGTCAAATAAGGCACTACGGGCACATATAGAACATATATTAAAAAAGGCACAAATAAGGATATAGAGTAAAACAAGCAAATAAAGTCATATCAGATAAAGCGCATATGAGAGTAACAAAATAAAAACATAAAAGCCAAAAAAGACACATATAAAGAGAAAAGCTAAACGAATGAACATAAGCAAAAAAAAAACAAAAAAGCAAGCAATCGTACATGCAAGAGACTACTAAAAGGCAAGATGGATCTTTAACCACCAAACTCGATCTAAATTTAATTTAACAAAAATAAAAATAAAAATTTGAACGACAATTTATTACACATCTATACCATATATCTCATACATAATATCCCATAAAGTATCATAAACGAGACTTAAATTCAAAACCCTTTGATTGACGAGCCACTCCCCCGGCCTTTTCTATATATTTTAAAACTGTGTCTTGTTTGAATGGAGTGTTGCAAATCTCTATTGAAGTAGATTATAAACTACAGATATTAACATGCATAGTTACTTCTTGTCATTAACATACGTAACAAGCTAAAAGTGTTGTTGGTGTATATGTGATGGGCAATTAATAGTTGTTTGTCTTGTTATGTTGTATTGCGGGATGAATCATGACTGTTGAGTTCAATTGATATTTTATGACGAATTCTTATATTTCCATCTAGATTGAATCCAAAAATGATAAGTTGGGACAATGATATTTTGTTTCTTTTCATCTTAAAAATTAGTAATATACTAGAGCAGGTATTATTAGTCATGTGCTCTATTATAAAAATACCACAATTTCTTGCAAAGTCATTAAATGGTTCCAACTATATTTGTTGGGAAAATAATATTTTCTTTTTAAAAATCTTCATATGAGAAAATAAAATAATACCGACCTCTAGATAATTATGTAGTCCAGAAAAAGCCTCCATACATTTTTAACGGTTTATTTAAACATATTACTGGACTAATAACGTGTGTTTATGTGACATAAATTTTATTTCAGAACTAGTCGTATAAAAGATTGCACTTCTTTGATCAGAGCTCACAAATGAGGTAAGTTGGATACTTCTTAAAGGATTAAGGTGACTTGAAATAAGACAAAAAGCACGCTTGAGTTAGACGGAGCGCAAAGAACCGACTCCAACGTGAGAGTAAGACATCTGAATATTCAGGGATAAGTGCTAGAGAAAGAAAGTAGAAAAGGGGTGGTAAACATACCTGAAATGGTAGAATACATGGGGTATTCATAGGGAAACCCTAGGAAAGACCTAGAGGTTGCCATGTGTTCCAACCGAATTGGTTAAGGTGAGCATGATCTCAATAGCAAATGAGAGTGCTTCGACCATAGGCTGTGAGATTAGACCCATGCGAGGTTTTTCACGCACGGGAATGTAGGAAACCCGTTATTCGTGGTAGGGACTACGCAATATTGTCTTTGTCTTTTAGTGTGGTGCCTAGATCTTTTTCGGAGATTACGAACTCCTTGGAGAGTCGGGTTTTGTGAGGCAGGCTCGTGTGTATTGGTGTATTCTCGTACGTGATCCTAGTATCCTTTACGCCAATGGACACTTGGATCCTTTTGGGGTGTACCGCTCGGACGCTAGGCCATAGCAGGGGCCTAAGGTACACCATCAACCCCCCAGTCTGATGTGTTATATTGAGTCATTGAAGTATAAGGCATCGGACTTTCATATCCAACATCGCATTTTTTGCGGGTTTTCGAAACGTCTTTGCAATGTTTTATATATCGGAGCCTCTGTAACGTCGTTTTGGTAACTAACATATATCTTACTGAGGGAAGTACTCGATTGCAGGTACTGCAAATGTTCCCACGGGGTTTCACGCGCTTTAATGCTTAGACGATTATTTCCACTTAGTAGGGCACGTGTACGACCCATATCCATCTGGGCCACTATATAAATAGTCTTTAACCCTTCATCAACTCATTTTTACCCATCTTTTAAAGTTTTCACTTTTCTCCGGCACACACCCATAACTTCTTTCAGTGATCTTCTTATCTCTTCAGGTTCGTTCCCAGTCTTCCTATTTTATTTGTTTTTGCTTTCCATCTGTTTCTGATGTCAACGAGGAACCTTAAGATCATCACTTGTTTTGTCTCTAATGATCAGGTTTATAAGTTTCTTGATGATTATGGGATTCATTTATGTTATGAACCCTTATGCCCTACTGATGATCAAACTGCGATGGCCGCTTCATTTAGTTATTTTACTCTTTACATGAGTTTGTTTACTGTTGGTAACTTTCGTTTGCCTTTAAATAAATTCCTTTTTGATGCAATTGAATTTTTTAAGTGTAACTTTGCTCTTATCAATGCCTTCTTCTGCTCGATTGACTTCCTTTGATGTTGCATGAAAGGCCTACATGGAAGAACCTTCGTTGCCTTTTTTAATCTCTTTGCACCATTGACCCCACCAAGGACTAGCTAATCTTCTAAAAAGGGTAGGTTTAACCATTCCTAGGTTTTTAAAAACATCCATGATCCTTGATATATTTTTGATTGGAAGTCCAAGTTTATTTTTATCAAATAGTCATTTCTTTCGGAGCGTCCTGGTATATTGACTTTGTTCCGTCATGGGGTCGGAACCTTCAGCTTTCCTTTGCTCACGGAGCCTTTTGATACCGTCCTCCGTGATAGGCTCCTACGTTATCCTATTAGAGTTAAAACATTTCCTAGGCCCGTTCTGTATTTAACTAGTTTAGCTCCTTCGTGTGATGAGGCTCCCATGAAAACTGTTATCTTTGTAGTTGGTTCTTGTATGTCTTTTATTATTATTGTTAGAATTAGTAGTATGTTTTATTAGGCTCGTATTACGTTAGTTTAGTTTAGGCCCGTTTAGATATTAGAGTTAGTAATAAGGGCCAAGCCCATTAGTTAACCTAGCTTAGTCTTGAAGCTAAGCAAGGCTTATATATACCTCATATAATCTTTGTTATTTTATCAAGTAAATACAATGTAAATTTTTGGTTCATTATCGCTTCCTCTAATTCTGTTTACATGGTATCGGAGCTTAAATCAATTAATTAAAATTAGGGTTTAGTTCCAATTAGGGTTTTGATTTTATTTGAAGAAGGTACCTTGTGATACCTAATCAGTTTTGAGAGCACCCAGTTAGAGTGCGTTTTAGATCTCACCTCCCATATAATACAACATAGTTCATTCCGAATTGCAAAAATCCCAAATCCTATCGCCGGAAACCCAACCACGTGTCGTCGCCTTTCCTCACGCGTCGGCGTGTGAGTTCAGATCCAGATCTAGGGTTTTAGCTGGAGATATTTCCAGATCCCTTTTTGTTATGATTCCGACCAGAACCTCGATAAGATCCTGTCGGATCTGTCAAAATTTTTTGTTTCAATTTTATTAGGGTTCTTTGGTTCTGGTTTCTGATTTGAAGGATGGTATTGGCTGTTACTATTAACACTGAATTTTGTGGCTTATTTTTGGTTAATAGTTATGAGGGTTCTGATGTATTTTGGTTATGAATAATTTTAAGGTTGGTATTTTTGCTGATTTCGAATTATGAATATGGATTTTCAATATTGAAGATTTAGTGTTTGATACGGTGAGATCGATTTTTGGTTAATGAGAGTTTTGAGTTTGGTCTCTGGTGAGACCATTTGAGTTTTGGTTATATTCTTTCGGGTTTTGGGGACTCGAATTGAGTTTTGGTTAGTTGAGACCCGAACATGTCTGTTCTGGTTGCTTCGTTTATGGTTAGCTGAGACCTGTCAAGACAAGTTGCTTCGTTTTAGATATTTTGGTGAACATTTATGTTCCGGTTGCTTCGTCTTTTGGTTAGCTGAGACCCGAACATTTCTGTTCAGGTTACTCCGTATTTTGGTGAATTGAGACCTGTTCTGCGGGTTGCTCTGTATTTTGATTAGATCCAAGTGAGATCTATTGAGACCCGTTTTCTTCAGGTTGCTCCGTATTTTGGTGAATTGAGACTTGTTCTGCAGGTTGCTTTGTATTTTGATTAGATTTAAGTGAGATCTATTGAGACCTGTTTTCTTCAGGTTGCTCTATATTTTAGTTTGATCCCAAGTGAGATTGATTAGTTTTGTGTTTGTTGAAGATTTGGATCATTGCTTCGTGGAAGACTTTTGTTTATCGTTTTTTAGGCTTTAATATTTTTGCGTTTTATATTTGCAACAAGCTGGGCATGTCCAGCTTGAGGGGGGTGTTAGAATTGGTAGTATATTTTATTAGGCTCGTATTAGGTTAGTTTAGTTTAGGCCCGTTTAGATATTAGATTTAGTAATAAGGGCCAAGCCCATTAGTTAAATTAGCTTAGCCTTGAAGCTAAGCAAGGCTTATATATACCTCTTGTAATCTTTGTTATTATATCAAGTCAATACAATGTAATTTTTTTGTTCATTATCGCTTCCTTTAACTCTGTTTACAATTATTATTATTATTATTATTATTATTATTATTATTATTATTATTATTTTAAATAATAATCACTTCATTAGAATAACAGAGATTATTATTATTATTATTATTATTTTATAATAATAATAATAATAATCTTATTATAATTAGTATTATTATTATTTTTTAATCAACATCACTTTATTAGAACAATAGAACTTACAAAAAATTAGTCGAGAGCGATACTTTATTATTATTATTATTATTTGATGTTTCCTTCTATTTTTTCTCGGTTATTTTAACCTTTTGTTCTTCTTTTGAAATGACTTTAAAGAATTTCCTAAACAATTTTGCTACTCGTACTCTCACTTTCTCAACCAGACCGGTAGATACCCCTTTTGTTATGAGGAGCCCCTTTGCCTACAGGCTCCGGAGCATCAGGATGACGAAGGGGAGGATATTGGCTCTTAGAACCGTCCATCATTTAGGTAAATGATGAAGAAGATAGTCCTTTGAAAGAATCAGTTCCCGGAGATGCGGGTAGGGTGTTCCAAAGAAGGTTTATAACAACTACTATGCAAAAAGAAGCTTCTTCCATGAGGAAAACAAGTTGTTTGTTTAGGTTCGGCGAATGTTCCTTCGGAGCCTAAGAAGAGGAAACACGATGCTCCAAAAAGGGGTGCTTCTAGTTTAGCTCCCACAGGTGTAGGCAAACATGGTCGAGCCATTGCTCGTCCGCTAGGCCTAGAAGGAGTTGATGATAATGACCCTTACCTTCCAAGTTAGTTTCCTTTCTTCTTTATTTTGTTTGATGTATTATCATCTTTGCCTCTTTTGTGCTTTCGTTTATTGTTTTCTTTTTATCATTTGTCTAAGGTGTCAATGAGGCTCATTGCTCGCGTAATGTTATGTTTAGAATCCTTTGCTCATAAGTTGTTGGAATGTTGAAGAGGCTATCCTTCGAAGAGTTAGCTAACTATCATGATGTTTAGGCTCTCCATTTTGCCTTAGCCAACAATATGCTCAATAATGTGGCTCGTATCCTGAATGATGAAGTTTCCAGACTTCGTTCTAAATTGTTTCGCTTAAAAGCAAACATTCTGAGTTTAGGAGTGAAATTGGCAAGCTTGAAGATAACTTGGAGAAGGCTAGGAATGGGCAGGACATTGATGGGAGCCAACTTGTTATGAATCTTCGTACTGAGAATGTAAATATGTTGAGTGATCTGACTCTAGAGAGAAGAACCCTTGAATCTGACAAGTCTTCACAGCATTTGTTGGAGGAAGAAGTTTCTAGACTTCATCCTTGATCTAAGGAGTCTGAAACTCTACTGCAAAAATGTCGTGGCTTCAAAGAGAAAGAAGCTACTTCTCAGGCAATAGTGAAAAGACAAAAATGAACATGATGAATGCGAATCGCGAAGATAACACGTAGCTAAAACGAATGTCAAAAAATCAAGTAATAGGCCTAAGCCCACAAACCGGGCTTAGGCCTATTTATCCTCTAATAATGATTTTTTTAAACAAAAACTATAACCTTTTTTTTAAACATGATGTAAAATGATGCCAATAATCTCAAAAAAACATAAAAGTTAAAGATATAACTGAAGATCTCGATCAAGGTGAAGCATCGAGTCTAGCATCAAACAAGAACCCGCGATACAACCCGTCACCATTCCCAGGAACATTATCAACCCACCTCCATACTTCTTTCCCATTCTCATCACAATTCCCACAACCTTTCAACAGCCTTGGCCGTTTCAAAATATCAAAAACATCTCCCCACTCATGTTTCTCCAACGTACTCCATTGATGACTCATCTTCAAATCCTTTATGAGAAGGAGAGTGAAGATCTGGCGAAGGATTTCTTGTGGGAGATGTGAGATTATGTTTGTGTTGTTGGTGTGTTCGATAGATCAAATCTTATTCAATGTTTATAGGGTTTAGAACGTAGGAAATTAAAAATATTGTTACCTACAACATACACCAGACGAAAAGAAAGACCCTAGTAAATTTAGGTTTAGGGATTTTTTTTGATCGGTGTTGTATTTTGTTTTATTTTTTATATCTTTGAGAGAATACTTTGAATTATTCTCCGTTCTAGGGATACTTTGAATTATCCCGTAATTTGTGTTGGTGAGAATACTTTGAATTATTCTCCGTTATAGGGATACTTTGAATTATCCCGTATTCTGTGTTGGTGATTTGTGCTAAGGTCACAAGTTCTCTTCAATCGTGCAAGGTCCCGAGGTTAAAAGTGTCGTACAAGGTCACGATTTCCTTTGTTCCGGTTGTTCATGTTTTGTTTAATTTTATTTCTTCTTTTCTAGTTTTACTACTCCAGTCCGAGCTTTCGTGATTTCGCCGCTCAGACTGCGAAAGAGTATTAGAGGATAAATAGGCCTATTAGGGTTTCATTGTAATCTCCTATATATTGTGATCAATAATAAATCATAACTTACGGATTTATTCATCATCCAACATATCTAACTAATTGCATGAAAAATTGAATACAACTTATTAATGTGGATTTGACATATTAACACATTAAAGATGTTTAGCAAATGCAATATTGTGATCATAAATTTCATACAAATTTTATGCCCCATGTGATTCACCACAGGTAATATTAGTTGCACACGAGTCTAATTGATAAACGTAAGAGTAGTGGTAATAACGGGTGTTAGGACGCGTGATTTGCTTCCGTGGCACCTCGAAGACGTGTCAACCCCTGTTACAGACACCCAACAAAAGACTCTTGATTCCATTCATGCTAAAATGAAAAAGTCGGTAATGGTAAAGACCGACTTGTGGAAGGTGTGGTTGTGTGTGTGTTTGTGTGTGATTTTGCTTTTTGTAAAATATGTTTGTGTTTAAATGGCTTATGTTTTTGTGATGATGTTGGTTATATTATTACAGTATTTTGGTGGTGTAAAAAGAAACTAACGTGACATTGAACTAGCGATTGTGATATTGGTCAATGTTACCGCTAGTCTAATACTTATGAAAAGTTAAATACCTTATTTTGCACTATTTAATTTGGTTATTTTATATGAATTTTTTAAAGAGGAGAAAACTAGATCTAAACCAACTTCATATCCTCACACGTTATGAAGACCAATTTCCATGATTGCGCAAACGAATTTTCTATTTTTCTTGTAAATCTCATCACATGTTTTCTGGATTAAAATAATTTTGCTTATGAATTCTTTTCTTCTTTTTATAGTTCTTTTTTTTGGCTTAAATGTAAAGGTGGTAACGTTTATAGTTGAAACTCTTGGTTAAATCATCCGTTGTAATTGTTTCTCTAGCCAATTGCTAGAGTGCTTTTTTTTTATTTGTTTAAATTAAAAAAATGAATAGTTAAAATTTATTCTATCTGATTTTTGTAAAAATTTATGATAAACATGATCTATCTCTAGTTCGAAATGACTCGCTTAACCGAACCACACCGAATCCAAAACAAACTCAAACTGTTCCAACTTTCACTCATTTTTATCATTTTATTCTCGATACATCCAATCCACAAAATATAAAAAGTACGTCGACAAAATATTCTAGAGACGGTTTTTGTACTTTTTCTCCTCCTCCTCACACTAAAAAAAAATCTCGCACCCATTTTGGACTTTATATCAAACTACCACAATATTATTCCCTTCACAAACTATAAATCCCTCCTATTTTTCACAACTCACCAATTTCGAGTTAACAAAAATAGTTTCGTCTGGCCGCGTGAACTCACAACTATTTAGTTAAAAAACAGTTTCTGCATTTCGTTAATATCTATGACGATACAAAAAATAGTGATCCACGTAAACAAACCACAGCCATTACTAGACCAACAACATTCAAACAACAGCACCCGTTTCGCGGAGGTCGCAGGCGGAACCACGGCGGAGTGCGCCGCCGTGTGCTGTTGTTTTCCGATCGGTTTAGTCAACTTGCTAGTTTTAGCAGTGTATGGTGTGCCAGCTGGACTGTATAGGAAGGCTTTGAAGAGGAAAAGACAACGTAAGATGCTGAAGAAAGGTGGTGGCGGTGATGACGTGGACGGTGATCGGAGTAGCTGTGATGGTGAGGAGCTGTTGATTGGTGAGAGGGTTTTTAGTTATGGTGTGGTGACGTCATTGGAGGTGGATAGTGATGTCATGAGGTTCGAGGATGAGATGTGGGGGAAGTTTTATGGGACCGGCTTTTGGAGAAGTGCGTCGCAAAGAGTGGATTGAGTTGCTGTTATTATTAGGGATGCAAATAAGCCGAGCTTTTAGAATTGAGATCGATAATTGAGTTATGATTGATCGATCTCGATCTCGAAATCTAATCAAGCACGAGGTGTAAAATTGCTAGATTTGATCATGTTATGCTTGAGCTCGATCTGACCTGACCTACTACTATTATATAGGTCAGGCTAAGGTGCGAGCTTGGTTTAACATGTACTCGACAAAAGTTTATAAGTTTTATCTAATCGAGGTCTAGCCACAATTGCTTTGACCAACCTATGTAATCAGGCTCGAGCTCGGTTAAACTAGGTTACATTGAAATTTGACGAAAGCCTTACTTGGTCGTACTCGAAGACTCGAGGTATGGCTACTGGACAAAAACTTATGATGCTCGAGCTCCATTAAGCTCGACGAGGATATGGTCAAACTGAAGCTAAAGTCGATCTAGCTACGGATAAAACAGTTGTACAATATGAAACGACGGCGTGGGCCAGCAATGCCGACCTGATGAGTCATGCACATGTGAATTGTACGATATGAGTCAGCACTGAATGCAAAGGAAACAAAAAAGATGATTTGATTTGTGTACTTACATATTTATTTACCTTCATTGCCATTCATCATATTCTTTTTGGACTATTCAAGATGAGAAATCTTTGTATCAATGTTGATGAATTTATTTGTTACAAGATACTTTGTTACTTGGACAATATATTCTCTACGTATGAGTAATCGATTTTAAACAATGTATGGAGTATGTTTTATGTCACTTGGACATTTTGAAATTGTGTACTATGACATCACTACAAGAATCGTGACTTTTAGCCTCTGAAACTTTTAGCCACGATTAAAGTCATGGCTAAAAGTCTACTAAACGACAAAATAGTCTCTGTTCATGCAAAAACAAGAAATATATAAGGTTTTTGTACTTATGTTACTTAGGAAAGATGAATCTTTTAACTTGGATGTACATGGTTTAATCAATCACAAAATAGATATCTCGCAATTAAATGAGATTACATTGTGATACTATACTATGTTTTTCGTGTTTTCTAATAACATATTTATAAATTCTGATTCTACAATGACCAATTTTAATTGGTTACTATGAAGTTACATACATGAATCCGCATCTACTTTTCTCTAATATCTAACAATATATATCAATTACGACACTTGTAGTTACATTGCACTTGAGTAAGTTGGAAAACAATCTATTGTTTTTATCTTAGGGTGTATTTCTTAGACAATGTTTTTTAGTGTGATGTATAATTTCTTTACGTTAAATATTTCAAGCACGGTTTACATTTTATATGATATTTTCACAATAAAGTAACTATATAGTACGTATTACTTTTCTATATACACGTCATGCACTAATAAAGTTATATATCCATTACTTTGAATTTAATCAAACGTGTATGGAGTTAATCTTTTTATAATGAATACACCATTATGGCTTAGAATGAGAAAGTTGAATAAGTCTAGCAACTAGTTGTTTCTCAATGTTGATTGTTTTGACCAAATTAAAGGCAAAATGTCTCATTCATAAATATTAAGGATTAGTGGGTATGATTGTATCCACATCCAATTGCCCATTTTACATGTCTTATTATTTCAAAGTATTTCTAGAAGTCCATTGTCATCAATTAATAGCTTGGTTATAATATGTGAAATTGTTTGAAATTTAGCCATCTTACTTATTTCAAGTTGACAAAGGACTTCACATGGTAATATGATATAGCCACATGGATTTATTAATTTATGTTTAAAATTTTGGTTTATGTGCTGTTTTGGGTTTAGCATATTGCCATGGTAGATATATACCAATAAGCATTTGGTCTAGTCATATCTCGTAACAAGTCACGTGTTCGTAAAAGTTTAAGCATGAAGGGTCTTTGCCTCTTAGGCCGAGAAAGGTCAGCCGGCACTCGACACTCAAAGGAGGTGCACACGATATGGGGTTTTTCGTCGATCTAAACATTTTTTAGAAGCATCAAAGTTTAGGGCATTTAGAGTATTAGTGTCATTTATGAGTATTCTAAGAATAACTCTTTTTAAGAGAATTTTTTTGTATAAAAAACGAGATCACAATTTTTAGTTCCCCAAGTCCACAAGAACACTCCTACATATAACACAAATTTTTTAGTTTTACACATGATTCTAAAAAAGCTAACCATCCACATAAAGGTACCACATTAATACATTTAATATAATTCAAGTAAATGTAAAAAAAAGGTATGTTTCAATGTCACTGGTATGCAACAACCGGCGCGTCCTTCCAGTGCCGTAAACGTCAGCATACTCGAAAATCTTTCACAAGCACGGCTAATGAACAATGGGGCATCGATGCGGATACCGTCAATAGATGGGAATCTGGTAGCTATGCATATGCCCGACATGATATCTAATGGAATGGACTCAACTGTACCCGTTTCTCAAACAATGATTTCCAGAATTGTGCAGAGTACGGTACCAGTACCAGGTTCGTTTACTTCAAACATGTCTGGGAGTCTGAGCCAACCATTGGGTTATCGTCAAGGAAGTGTTAGAATGGGTCAAACCTGTTTAGGGATCTTGATGTTTTTTTGTTAGTTTTATACTAGGTGTGCAATGTGGGTGAATACGTTATTGAGCCAATGTTATTTCAAGGAAGTGAACCAGTTAGGTTGATGTCATCTTCTTAATGTCATTTACTACATTTAAATACAATACTTTTTTGTTATAAGCACTTTAGATAAGCAAATTTAATTAAATTCTTGCAATTTTGTGTATTCTTATATATTATATATATATCTCGCAGATTGATATCATAAGAGTTTGTTTTTTCTTTCTACACATTTCCGAAAAACGACACAGCAAAAAAAAAAAGAACTTATGTTAGCCCCCGCCGCAACGTGCGGGTCATTTTCCAACTCGTTAGTCCTAAAATGGAGAAACACATATCTTGCAAACACAATTTTTCTAATCATCCAGTAGCAACTCAAGCTTGAACCAAGTTTAACAGGTCTTGACAAGACTGTAATGCTACGAAAGTTATCTAAATAACCATAACGACAACTCATGGTGTACCCCAACAATAGGAATGAGGGATTATTTAAAACAAACATAGATGTTCTTGGTTTCTATGGCTCACATCAGTGTTGCAGAGGGACCGCAAATAGCAGATTAATTAAAACTAGGAGTTCACAAGTTTTAAAAGACTAGTCGTCTTGATCCCACCCCATATCTAGAAAGGAGGTTATGTAACGAGAAAACTACCATTTACCTCTTTAGTAAAATACCATCTGCCCGACCCAACTATTTTGAGCACATCAGCAAAGTGCATCCAGAACTGCGTAAACTGAGGATACCTAAATTCAAACATGTGGCTAAAGAAGAAAACAAATCATTAACATAATTATTCATGTAATAGCATTAAAACATAACAATAATAATACAGAATAAAATTAGCTAGAACCAACTTGGTTCAATCCATGTATGAGGGTTGGAATGAAATTTAGTGCCGAAGAGATCCGAAAAACTTTCTGCAATGTTTCTACCATCGAATGTGTGAAACATGTAAGTTTCTAAAGAATAAAACACAATCTTCCCATTCTTGGTATGTAATCGTGGAAAGTAAATCTTGTTCTCCATTTCTGGTGTTTTGGCTTCCATACATATGCATGTATAATCACATATATAAATCATATGCCTTCCTAAATGCTCAACTGTCTCCCACTTTTTTGTAGAATGATTCAGCTTGGATACCTCAACTGATTCTCCAAACTCGTCCACGCATACTATTAAAAGCTGTTGATCACATTTCACAAGATAATGTTGGGCTGAAGACCTGCAACCACAACCTTTTGGGGGCTGCGCCACAACATTTTCCCAAAAGCAAGTTCCTTCATCCATGTTTCTAAAAGCATAAAGTCTTCCTTCATCTAGTGTATAGATATCTCGACCATAACATGTTGGAAAAGCAAATGAATGAGAAACGATATTACCAAAATCCATATGAAATCCACGCCAAGATGATTCCCGGTTTACAAAGTGGATAAAAACATTTGGAGTTTCACATGCAACAACCATACAATCAGGGGAAGTTGGTGGTGCTGAGAAACCAAAGTCTTCAAAATAAGGCACAAATGGAAGCTTGCGGATATCATTTGTGAAAGGGTTATAGAAAAACGTAGGTCCACCTAGTTCAAACATCAGAATCCAACCATACTTGGAACAGCGTATCCGCATATTATCACCAATCAATTCTTGAGGTGTTTTTATAAAATACGTGTCACCAAACATCGGGTCTGTAAAAGTGATAATGCCAAGACGGTTGTCAAACACCATAAGCCATGGTGAAACTAATGAATATGTCTTCAGTCTTTTTAGAGCTGTTTCGTTACTCCATTGAATCATAGGTGCAGCTAAATGACAATGTTTGCATGTCGCACGAAAGTTGAGATATTCGAGACCAACACAATGCTCCATAATTGTCTCCATAATATCAAACGGAATATTGAGAAGGTGTGATTTGATATTGCCTTCATGTGTTTCATTCCTCATGGTATTAATATTAAGGTCATCATTCATTAGTGATTTTACCACAATCTCATTATCACCTTGTAACCTACAAAACAAATGATAATGTAACTACGTGTCAAAGCATACAATTTACCATTGCAACAAGCTAGGCAATGTAAGGTGGCGTCATTGTCACCGGTTAAACCCCTGAGCTGTTTAGCTAATGACATTTTCATCCACTTTATCCTCTTTCGTTTACGCTCTAACCGACAATAAAGAATTGTAGGTTTATCGATTCTTGTTAATAGGAGAACTGAGCTAGGATCATCCGGTGAGGACGACAGACAACCTTGTGCGATAAATTTATAATTTTCAGCTTTCAAAACCAAACGAGGGAGACGTATCGTCTTAGAAGTCACTGGATTCCAAAGTGTCCACCTGTCGCTCTCTGGATGGCTGGAGAGAATTACCCACCCATGGAAACACCCTCGGATACGTCTCCCGAGCAACTCAGGTATTCGACGTCGATCATGAAGAAACTGGTCGTGTATGGTGTCTTCATTTTGCGGTTCAAGATTCGGACCAACCAACGAAAAATATTTTGCAGATAGAGGCGGCCATTGATAAATTTGCTTCTGCATCATCTGCCAAGTTGTTAAATAATTTCAAACTTAATTATAACAGATATTTTTTTAACATAATCAGTAGTTGTTAACCCTTTTGAGTTGACAAATATACTTGGAACCTAGATTAGACTCGATAGTTATCATGATTTAAACACAAGCATCAACAGTGGTTGTTAACCCTGACTGACTTAACTCATCTACTTAGAAGCTAGAAAAGACTTGATATTCTATCATACTTTTCAACGTTTTGACACACGAATAACATTAAATAATGCCAAAACCAGTCGTTCTTAACGCTGAAAGACTTAAAAGAGCCACTCAAATCAAGAAAAGACTGGTTTTTTTTCAATCACAAATTTCATTGTTACCAAATACAGTAGTTGTTGACCATAATCAACATGAAGAATCTACTTTGAAGCTAGAGAAGACTCGATTCTTATCGCAAATTTATTCAAACATTCACAAATTGCATTGAATAATATGAAAATACGCAGAGGTTAACCCTAAGTGACTTGACATATCTACTTAAAACCTAGAAAGGACTCGAATTTTATCATATTTCTAATAGGATCTACACATATGACAGTCGACAACAGCACATTTAGTTCTTAACACTAAAAGACTTCAGAAATCTACTTAAAAGGCTAAAAAAATGACCCAGTTTTGTGCTTTTGTACAGCAACAACAACGATACCCAATCCCGCCAAAAGCAGGGTATGGTACTATGGGGAGTTTTGTACATTTGTCATAACTTTAATACAAGGATGATGCAGTAGTTTTTAACCCTGACTATACTTGATTCATCTACTTATAAGCTAGAAAATATTCAATTATTATCATACTTTTCAACCTTTCTATACCAAAATCAGTAGTTCATAACACTAGTAGACTTGAAAAACCTACTTAGAAGCAAGAAACGAATCGAATTTTATCATAATTTTCAACGAATGACACAGATAACATCCAATAATACCAAATTCAGTATAACTTAACCCTAAGTGACTTGCAAAATCTACTTAAAAGCAAGAAAAGACTCGACTTTTATCATAATCTTATCAGGATCGACAAATATGAAAGCAGACAGCAGCAAATTCAGTAGTTTTTAACTGACAAATCTACGTAAAAGCAAGAAAAAAACTCCATTTTTTGATTCATAATATACAACAAACCAACACTGTTTGGTTCATATATAATATGTCAAGTATTTGAAATTCTTATATTGGTAAATGACATATTAATTCTTTGTTTATTTACACAAAAAGTAGCTCACTATTATCTTCAGAGTTCAGACTACAAAAGTACAAGAACCAAATACAATACACATCTATAACAACAAAGTGTAAACCCAAATTTGCTCATTTGTAAACATTAAATCGTTTCTTTTGTCAACTAAAATTGGTATTCTTCATATACCTAAAATTATTTTTGTGAACCAAAAACTTAAGAAGAAAAAGAACTTTCAAACTAAATAGATATATAGAGAAGCAAAGGAAAAAAGTAAGAACGGTAAGGGCAATTTTGTCCTATATGGCACTAAAAAGCTTCCGTGTCTCATGGGATCTAGAATCCTCTGCTCATCCAATGGTTATTAAACTCCCCCAAATTTTCAACCACACATAATTGAGGTGGTATTCTCATTCCAAATCACCCCAAATACCACGAACCAAACACGGCCTAAAAGACTTCTAATATCTACCTATCATAAGTTCATAACATACAAGGAAATCATACAAATGTCCCCGAATACTACCAAAATCTCTAGTTCTTAACACTAAAACCTTGAAAAATCTACTTTCAAGGTAGAATCTACTTTCAAGGTAGAAAATACTCCCTTTTTATCACAAAATTAAACAAATCAGCAGAACTTGAGCCTAAGTGACTTGAAAAGTCTAGTTAGAACATAAAAAAGACTCGATTTTTATCCTAGTTATAAGAAAATTGACACATATGACAGGATACAACAGCAAAATTAGTACTTCTTAACACTAAAAGACTTGAAAATCTACTTAAAAGGCTAGAAAAGACACTAATTTAATCAACAGTTAATAGGATCAGAAGCATATGACATTGGATCATAGCAAAATCAGTACTTCTTAACACTAAAAGACTACTTAAAAGCTAGAAAAGACTTGATTTTTATCATACTTTTCAACGTTTCAACACAAATAACATTCATTAATACCGCAATCAGTACACTAAAAAAACTTGGAAATATCAACTTAAAAGCTAGAAAATAGTCGATTCTTATCACAATTTTCAACGAGTCAAACATCCAATAATACCAAAATCAGTACGAGTAGTTCTTAACCCTCCTAAGTTAGTTGAAAATTTTAGTTAAAGGCTAGAAAAGACTCCAATTTTTTTGGTCATAATTTACAGCACAATATTACCAATATCATTACCACTAAAAGATGTTTGGCAGCGAGAGTTAGGGAGCGTTTTAAAGCAACTAGCAACTAGCATTTTGTACACACAATGCTTGTTTGGCAACAAGCAACTAGCATTCCCAATTTTTCTAAATGCTCCAAAACAAAATGCTACTCGAAGGAGCATTTACTAGCAACTAGCGTTTACACTTCATAATTACAAACCTACAGCTATGTTACCAAACAAACAGCGCTCTTTATCAAAACAAACGGCTACTGCTTCTGCTGCGACTGCTTGTCGCTACTCCTATTTTCGCCAAACAGTCATAATTATTAGGGAATCCATACAAATGATACCAAAATCCTAATTGAACAGCAAAAGGGACATTAACTGATATAAAGAAAGATGCAAATTTAAAATTATAATAATAAGATGAATTTAAACATAGATAGTAGTAGTCATACCTTAAACAGAATATTCAATCTTCGGTTTAACTAAGTTAGGGTTTAAAAGTAATTAATATTAATTAATTTATTGGCATTAACTCAAAGTATCTCTGTTCTGACTTCTGCCCGCTTGTTTATTTACAGAAAAGCCCTTTAATTTTAAAACATTCAACCTTTTATTCTTCTAAGAGCACGGGGAGCAGTCGTGCCAAACTCAAAAAGTGATGTCACGTTAGCAAAATGGAGTTTGGCACCAGAAATGCTATGACATCAGAATTCAGTGGCATTGGTTTGGCACCAGAATTGAATTCTGGTGCCAAACTTTTTTTTTAAATTTTTTTTAATTAACTATTATTTAAATAAACTTATTAAACTAAAATAAAATTCATTAAAATTAAAACATTACATTAAAAAAAATACATAAATTAAAATGCATAAATTAAAAGACATAATTTAAAAAACATAAATTTAACGGCGTCGGTCGACTAGTTTGGTGGTAGATATTCGTCTCGGATTCGTTCCTTTTGGGCGTTGATGATAGCGGCTTAGGTCGGATCCATCCCGCTTGTGTCGATTTGGAAAACTTTCATGTCCACCGCAATCTTTTGAGCTTGAATCAACCGTCTTCGGTCTTCGGTCTCTTGCGAGAGCACTTGCATTTTGGCCTTGCGGTCTAAGTCGTATTGTTCCGCCATGAACTCTTGATAAGCGACCGGGTTAGAACCGGAGCTAGCGGTCGAGTTAGAACCGGAACGTTGACTTTTAGCAATTCGTTGCAACCAGGGTGGCCGAGGCAACTCATCATCTCCAAAATGGTCTCGGTTTCCTTCGTACCCCAAGACGACTTCTTCGTTGCAAAGTCAATTCGGGGTTTTTCCACTTGTGCTTATCTTTCAAAAAATTCCAAGCACTCCGGTGCTTAAACTCACCCCGACGATGGTTTCATACAATTGGAGCACCCTCGCCATATGGTTCTCATCGTTCTCCTCACTATGAGCAAGCGTTTCCTCATACACTTGGTTAAACTTCATAACCGCGGCATTCATTGGAGTCCACTTGTCCGTCAACATGTTCTTTGTACGCTCTTGGAAGCTTTTTTTGTTAGCTTCTTGATTGTACACATCTAGAATTTTGTACCAAAAAGTCGCCAACTTTTGATCACATCCGGTTTTTGGATCCTCGGAAATTTGAATGAAACTTTCCGCCAAAAGCAACTCCTCGGCTTGGCTCCACGCATGTCGAATTCGTCCTTCTTTGGTTTCTTTCTCAACTTCCACATCTTTTCCTTTGTTTCTTCTTGAGCTAACCTACTTGCTTACGACCGCGGTTAGGCTTCGACGTCGGGGTTGGAAGCGGTTTTCCTCTTCTTCTTTCTTCGGTTTCGTCAACTAGGTGGTGAGATTGTTGCTCGGAATTTGGTTGGAAGTGTGAAATGGTTTGATTTTTGCTGTTTGTTCATTTAATTTGCATTTAAATTGGGTAGAACAACATTTGTTCTTCCTTGGATTAGAATATAGTAGGTTGGAAATTTGATAGTAAGGCATTTGGAATGAATGAAGGTTGATAACCGCCCGGGATTCGAAGACGACCCCGAATTTGTTGTTGGTCAGTAAAGCATACTGCCGGAATCCAATTCGGGTTGGGATTTATTTTTTTGAGTGAAAGATGAGAGAATTGGTATAGAAATTGTGTGTGAAGTTATAAAATATAAAGGGGGTATTTATAGGATTTTTAAAGGGGTAAAAATAGGATTTTGGGGGTACTTTTTTCAAATATCCGCTCCCCCCAACGGCTCCAAACGGCTATTTTTCAAAACAAAAAAAAATTATCGATCGCCTGGGCTGTTAGCCGCGGCGCGAGAGTGTTTGGCGCGAACCACGAAGTGGTGCGCCATGCTCAATCTCGCGCCATGGCTTGACACGAAGCCATAACACCACCACCCCCTCCCCTCTAAGAGCATAACGTACTCAGGCGCGCATCAACATTATGGGTGTGTTTGGCGACACGTAGCAGTAGCAGTATGAGTAAGCGGTAGTAGTAAGCAGTAGCAGTTAGCAGTAGTTGTTTGATAAAAAAAGTGTTTGGTAACGTAGTGGTAACATTAATTATAAAGTGTAAAATTACGAAAATTAGCATATACACATTAAAATAAGAAACTAATTAAGGAAATCAAAAATTAATTGAGGGTATATAAGTAACTTAAAACAAAACACTGGAGCATTTGCTTGAAACGCTTCTTTAACAAGCATTTCAATTTGAAGCAGTTGCATAAAATCCAAACTCTAGTTGCTTTGTTGTCAAACAAGTTTTTCAACAAAACCGTTAACTGCTTGCCGCTTACCGCTCTAAAACGCTTCCAAATGCTATCTACCAAACATGACCATAGTACCTTTTTGTTGGGCTCCCACTTTGGACTAATTTAGTACCTTTTTGTTGGGCTCCCACTTTGGACTAATTTATTGGGCTCCCACTTTGGGCCGGCACAATTGGTGTTTTTTTTCTAAAAAAAAAGAAAATTTGTTGGCACAAAATAGGGAAAAAGATATTACAAAAGTACCGATTTATTCAGATAAAAAATACTCGCGAAAATATCTTCGATACCTAATAACTTTAAGATAATCGACAGGGTCACAAACGTACAACTCTAGATTGCATTAAACGGTGTCATTTTACGCCACTAAAAACCATAAGCCCAAATATATGACACATATTTACTCAAATCCCATAAAATTATATTAAAAAAAAACCCATATAGCAAAAAAAAAACTTTAAATATGAGGCCCAACACGTGCTCCATATAAAAAACAACAAAGTATCAAGCATGAGACCGAAAAAATAAATTCGCATCAAAAAAAAATTAACGGCCCGCAACAACGCGCGGGACATAAACTCATATAAGGAAAAAAACAAACTATTAAACATGATGCCGAAAAAATAAACCCGCACTATTAAACATGAGACAGAAAAAATAAACCCGCACAAAATACAATAAAAAAATGTCCTGTAGTAACGCGCGATTGTCATTTAAGGTACACGTAATCCCATAAAATTATATTAAAAAAATCATATAGCCAAAAAAAGAAACCTTTAAACATGAGGCTCAATACATAATAAGCCTATATAAGAAAAAAACAAACTATTAAACATGAGACCAAAAAAATTAACCCACACAAAATACAAAAATAAAAAATAAAAAACCAATGCCCCGCAACAACGCGCGAAAAATTAACGTCCCTCAGCAACGCGCAGATAATCATGCTTGTTTTTTTTCTATAATGTCATAATCTATCTCATCACAAAAATATTATTACAATTAATATAAAAGTAATATTGTAATATAAAATTAACTAGCCTCAAGGCCCGTCCGATGGGCGGCTAGCTTTAAAGATTATTTAAAAATATAATAGAAGTAATTGGATGGTTGATAGAAATAACGTTAAATAGTATAATATTAAAAACCAAAAAGTTAAAGTAAAATGTCATCTACAAAACATGCGCAAGGAAACTAAATAACATTTTTTGTTTAAATAAAAAGTAGCTAACAATTTGTGTTACAAATATCACGACAATATAATTAGAAGAAAACAACTTTCAAGTTATCATTCTTTCAAAAACTTGTAAGAAAAAATAAACTTGCAAACCTATGATTCAAAGCACATAAATTTAAGTCATTCTTTAAAAAAAAATTGACTCCATAAGGTGATGATACCGTATAAAATAGATCTTGTTTTGGTTATTCATAATGGTTCATCGTCTACTCAAACTTGTTTTAATCTTGCAAACTGAACATGATACGTCAGAACAACGTTCCCCATAACTCATTGCGGCGTGACATCACTACCGTTTATGTAAATAAAAACCATAAAGGCCATCCAAGCGTGTTTCATCGTCTGCTCAAACTTTTTTTAAACAATGAAGTAAAGTTGTCATCTACGTCATCCTTCAAAAGAACGTCGTTCTCTCATAACAAATAAATAACACCCATAAAATAAAATTAGTTGTTATTGTTGAAAACAAGATTTTGTTACCCGCGCGTTGCTGCGAAGATCCGAAACTATAAACATACGCGAAGTTGAAGTTTTTCTAGTATTTTACCTTAATAAAAAAACTATTTAGTTCACATAAACCATCTTATATAGTAAACGGAAACCCGTCTAAACTATGCTAGATCGAACAACCCATGTCTAGTCCGATTGACCTGTCAATTCGAACTATGTAAAGTGTCATGTCATCAAAGTTTAAAT
>BQNB010022656.1:0-62750 GCA_026074375.1 Tanacetum coccineum | reverse complement strand
TTATCACTGCATTTCTTGATCCGTTATGTTTTTGCCCTTTCTTTCCCTTTTGTCTAACATCCTTTATCAAGTGATTTAATTTTGCTTTTCTAAGGCTACTTCAAGCTATTTTTTTTAAGACGAAGCAGTCATTCGTGTTATGCCCCTTTTCATTATGGTAGTCACAGAATTTATGGATGTTCTCTTTGCTAGGTGTTCCGACTAACGGCGCCGGTTGTGGTAAGTTTAAATGATGCTTTGTAGCTAAGATTTCTACTGGTGTACTTATGAACGAGCCCAGAGTCAGAATTACCTTATTTTCTCGTGTATGTCAGAAGTCATTATTCGACCGGTGGGGAGCCACATAAGGTGTATGACGTTCCTGAGTCCATTGTCCCATGACTTCTTTCTTCTGAAATTCCCCTTTTGGTAACTCTGTATTTCTGAATGCTTCTTCCGATCGGACATAATCGTCTACTCTTCTTAGCATTTCGTCGATCGTCTTGGGTATTTTGTCGGAGAATCGTTTTGACAATTCCGGACATTTGTGTGAGCTCATAAAAGATGAAATTCGCATGAGTTCCGGGACGTTGGGGATGGCATTCGATTCACTTACCCATCTTTCCCTAAAGTTAGGCAAAGTCTCATTTGCTCGTCTTACAATTTTTGTTATTTCCGTTGGGTCTTTATCACAAGCTTTCAGCATTCCGAACCTGTTTAGGAATTTTTCTTCAAGATCATCCCATCCGTCGATGCTTTCCGATGGCAATTTATCGAACCATGCCCTTGCCTTGCCGTCTAAGGTTTGTTGGAACATCCTGCACCATACTGGCATAGGCCATTCTGCTGAATTTCCTATCCCCGTGAAGCGGGTGATATGATCCGCTGGGTCACTCGTTCCGTCATATATTTTTACATTCGTGGGCATTCTGTGGTTGGGTGCTGTGAAATTGATGATTCTTCTGGTGAATGGGCATTTTGAAGTTGCTTTGAATGGTTTACTTAAATCATCGTCAGCTGGTGTCTCCTTTTCCTTGTCCTTTTTTACTACTTCATCTTCGTCTCCAGTTTCGTCGTCGAAGTCTAGAAGTCTTGGTTTAATGAGCTCGTAGCATGCCCGGTCTTTACATAACGTTTTGAGAGCTGATATGTACCCTTCGATAACACTTTGCCCTTCTGTTGTTTTTGGATCTGGGGGTGGTATTTGGTTCAAAGGAGGTGGTGTTGATGATTCTGGACCCGCCATTATAATGTCTTTGCTGACTAGGCTGATTTGTTACGAGTCTTTGCTGACTATAGTCTGATTTGTTACGTGGTCTATCCTCACAGATGACGCCCAATATTCGTTGAATCAAAGGTCCACTAGAAGATGTTTGTCCGTCCTTTGTGGATTCCAAGCTTCCTCAAATCCTTGTCGATAAGACCGATACGCGTTAGGCCTCTCTGGTTTTTATCGCCAAGACAAGCTCCGCGTGAGAGTAAGATATTTGATCAAATATGCCCAATGGTAATTATTTAAGTGTAGTAAATGTTAAAAAAAGAGTTACATTTGTATTGAATACATTGAGTATTTATACTGTAACACCCCTCTCTGATGAAAAGAGGCACTCACTTTCCATAACCCATGATGCGTCCTACACTTCAACAACCAGCATTAAAACCATAACTGAATAAACGTAACAAGGTGAAAGCCGAAACCAAACATCGGCCCCCATAACCATCTCGGCAATCGTTCTTAACATGCATAAATGTACACGGAAGTTTTTTGAAGAACAAAACATGGGTCCCAAAACATAATTTGCAAGTGTCAACGATAAGAAAAGGGAAGCTAAAAGGGGTCTCCTTCCTAAGACACAATCCTCTCATCCCAACTGCCCCTCTAGTTACCTGCCGTAAATAAACATGAAAAGAATACTCTGAGCATAACGCTCAGTGAACGGAATATAATGATATGAAATAAAAACATAAGTCCTTGAAAAAGGAATATAAAGCAGCGGAAAGATTCATGATTGTCATTAGAACCTAGAAAATTAGTCCCATGAAGAAATAGCAAGAAAACATAAAACATGGTTGTTAAGATGTAGAAAGTATAAAATGGAATGTCCATAGAAGGTACGACATAACATAGCAATAGAAGAGTTTGCCCGACAAGCTCAGTATAATCATACATAATATAACGTGCATACATTGCATAAATGTTAGAGGGGATAGACCTCAACATTTACCTATAGGGGAGCCTCTTATAATAAAATGCGGGATGGAGGGAATCAATCTTCCAAGGTGATGGAAAATAAGGAAGCACACAACCAACCAATCACCCATGAAACAGTATTAAACTGAGTAAACTAGGATGCACCCATTTGACGCCCCTGAATAATAATTGTCCAAGAGACACATGAAATATAATCTGGTAACAAGAGCGAGAAAGGGACCCGCGAGAAAATCACTCACAATTGCGAAAGAGTCAGTATCTCACAGTGCTCCCTCATGTGTCACGGTCATGGTACCTCCATGACTAGTGGTAGTCATAGTAAAACATGGACATTGGGTATGCGTATATATAATAGGTCTCGGGGCAATAAATTAAGTCATGAAATCAAACCATGTAAAAGGATCATGGGCTAAAGACATAAAAATGGAGGAACATAGCAGATACTGGGGATGAATCCATGAAAAGAAAGAATGTCCTTACTGAAAGGGACGGAATAATCCCTACTGGACAATGAAGCCAGTGAAAAGTAAGAAATAGAAAGATATCCACTCCATACTTCACACGTGCTACATTGGATAAAAGCTTGTACACAGAAATACGGTGTAGAGTATGAATTTAAGTTTCTTTCTATGATTTTGACAGCCTTTCCTAATTTTTTTTTGTTAACTTTCCTTGATAGTATACTTGTATGTTTCTTGGATTAAAGGATACCAGTTGATTAGTATCTTATTAAAACTTGATAAACTAAGAGTAGTAACTATTCCTTATTATATTAAGGTTTCCAAAAAAACAGGTTTCTATAAAAAACACAGCTTATTCTAAAATAGCTAGGTTTTCCATAATTAGTAAACTTTCTAAAAATAGCAGTTTTTCCATAAATAGTAAACTTTCCTAAAAATGAGCAGGTTTTTTCCATAATTAGTAACTTTCTAAAATAAGCGAGATGTCCATAAATTTGTAACGTTTCTAAAAATACAGGTTTCCATAAATATAAAACTTTCTAAGAAATAGTAAGGTTTCGCATATATAGTAACTTTCTAAAAATAGCAGTTTTCCATTCTGTGTCTCTTGATTAAATAATATCTAATTATTTATTAATGTAGAATAAAAACAATGGTTATTGAATCTACATTAGGTTTATATAAATTGGGTAATTTAAATTATATTTAGGGATATAATTGTCATTTTTCATGATTTCAAGGGTAAAAACTGTAGTTAATTAGAAAAAAAGTTAAAGGGTTTAAGATATTATAGTATCAATTTCCATAAGTTAGGGGGTCAAGATTTGTCATTACTTGCAAGTTTTAAGGACTAAGAAATGCAATTTTAATTTTAAGTTACGGGTTTAAAAAACAAAAAAGGCACTTAGGGTAATTATAAAAGTTTTTCGTTTATCTTAAAAAAAATAACCGGTCAGTATCCCATTACATAACATTAAGCCGATAGCCATCTGGGCCCTGCTTGGAATTTGGGCCTTACGCACACAACACAACCCCGACCAAATATGCGTACCAGAGCCCATTGGGTCCTCGTTGGACTCCTTGGGCTACACGGCCCATATAACAACAACCATAATCCCTCACACATTTAAATTTACTCATAAGCCCACTAAATTAAGCCCGAAAAAACCTTAAACCAGTAAGCCCATATATAAAACCGAAAATCCTGTTTTAAGTCGAAATGTCACTTTATAAGCCTATAATCATACCCATTGATTTTTTATTTAAAGGTGCAATATCCAGGAGTACTAGGTACTCGCCTTGGTTTTCTTGGCCACAACCTCACAAGACATGTATCCTAATTAAAACCCATGGGGCGTATGTGCCGAGTCCCCAAGTACTCGGCCTTGGTCTTTTGGTCATTACAACACTCGAAAGATCACTTAATAGATTTGGTGGGGGAGGTGTGTACAGCTGACAAACATAAATAAGTGTGCCGATTCCCCCTCATGGGGTACTCGCTTGGTCCTTAGTGCTCTTTCAAAAAAACCCAAATGACAGAAATATTACCGATCCCCCAACATCAAACATGTATGCCCGATACCCATTGGGGACCTTGGCTTGCTCTATGCCGTACCACGCACGGCGACATGCAAAATAAAACAATGTATATATATGACCGAGAACCCTAAGGTCTCGGCTTGGGCCTTGGTTTACGAACCACAACCACTTGACGTGCCAACCAACTAATAAAATCGATTTTAAGATCAAATGAACAACATGTATTAAAACGAGTTATTCATCGTGATCTATCTTCATTTCTTTGTTTTTTATTCCATATTTCAAGAAGGTTTGCATTCATGCGATGCATAGTTAAATAAAAAAATAGAGAAATTAAAAAAGTTTAATTGAGGTACCCGATACGGAGGATGGATTCAACGATCTACCAATGAATGAACAAAACACGAGGGGATCTCACGAAACACAGATAGAGGTTAAGTGAACCTCATATACCCCTTTGCTTTTAGTGCCGCCAGTTTTGTAAGAATTTTCTTTAGGTTTTGCTTAATTTTATTTTCTTGTTAACAAAAAAAAGGTAACCTACTAGTTCCTGGAGTTTTTACTATGCACCTAGTTTCTTGTAGTTATAATTAGGACCTTGGGCTTGGGCTTTTAAAAATTAAACATGGGCCTTTTCTTTTCTTGTGTCTTGCCGAAATATTCATAAGCCCAAAAAGAAATTGTTTAGTTTTTATTTTCACATCGTATTTTGTATCTTCGTGTGTTCATGATTCGTAGATTTTAATTTCGTGTGATAACTTGTCGTGATATTAAATTCATAGGTTTTCTTGTCGTGATTTTATTGTTTATTAAAATTTTAAATTTCATGGTATTTTCATGTGGGTTTTACAACTCTTCCCCTCTTAAAAGAATAATTCGTCCTCGAATTAGAAACATGATACGACTGAAAAGAACATACCAGATCATGGAAGAAAATGAGGATAGGAAGTCCGTATAGACTCCTCGGTTTCCCAAGTGGCTTCCCGCTCAGGATGATTCCTCCAAAGGATTTTAACGAAAGGAATAGTCTTTTTCCTCATGACTCTGACTTGACGGTCTAGAATAGACTCAGGTTCTTCCGTGTAAGATAAATCTTCACGGATCTGACCAAATGGATAAGAGACAACGTGGAGATGATGATACTTGTAACCTCTGAGTAAAGATACATGAAATACGTTGTGAACATGAGAGAGTTGGGGAGGTAACGCCAAACGATAAGAAACCTCACCCACGCGTTCAAGAATTTCAAATGGTCCTATAAAACGAGGACTAAGCTTGCCCTTAATACCAAAACGCCTGACTCCACGTGTAGGTGATACTTTCAAGAATACATGTTCGCCAGGCTGAAATTCTAACAATCTGCGATGCTTGTCGGCGTAACTTTTCTGACGTGTCTGAGCTTCTTTAAGCTTTTCCCTGGCGACAGCGACCTTCTCATTGGTCACCTCAATCATCTCTGGGCCCTCAAGAACCCGCTCACCAACTTGATCCCAACAGATAGGAGCACGGCATTTCCTACCGTATAACATCTCAAAGGGAGCGCACTTGATACTTGCATGCCAACTGTTATTATACGCGAACTCAACTAAACAGATGTAGTCGTCCCAATTTCCTGTCCATTCTAATGCACATGATCGTAACATGTCCTCCAGTGTCTGAATCGTACGTTCTGACTGTCCGTCTGTCTCTGGATGAAAAGCCGTACTGAATTTGAGCCTGGTTCCCCAAGCGTTCTGTAGACCTTTCCAGAAACGAGACGTGAAACGTGGATCTCTATCGGATACGATTGCTGATGGAGTACCGTGTAGTCGAACGATTTCTTGCTGGAACATTTCTGCCAATCTACTGATGGAAAAATCCTTTCGAATAGGAAGGAAATGCGCTGTCTTGGTCAAACGATCCACGACAACCCAGATAGCGTCGTGCTTCCTCTGAGTCCGTGGTAAACCTGTAACGAAGTCCATAGATATTTCGTCCCATTTCCAAACAGGAATCTCTAATGGTTGTAGTAACCCACTTGCACGCTGATGTTCTATCTTAACTTGCTGACAGACTAAACACTTTGATACGAATGTTGCTACATCTCGTTTCATACCACTCCACCAGAAGTGTTGCTTGAGATCATGATACATCTTCGTCGAACCCGGGATGGATGGAAAAAGGAGAACTATAGCATCGACATCAAAACCTCCCGAAGTTCAGGATCTTTTGGTACACATAACTTGTGCCCTGCACACGAATGCCATCACTTATCAACAAGAAACACGGTCTGCTTGTCTAAATTCTGATGATTGCCCAGATGTTCACCACGTCCTTTTTGAGCTGCCTAATCTGAGAAATTAAGTTAGGCTCAACCCTCAGACTAGCCCAGAAACCATTCTGTCCACGAACACATAACTCTATGTCCAAACGTTCCAGATCACGAATAATCTCTTCTTCTACTTTGATGCCAGCTATCATACCTGATTTCCTACTTAACGCGTCAGCCACCACATTTGCTTTCCCCGGATGATACTGAATGTTGGTGTCATAATCCTTTAGTAACTCTAACCAACGTCTCTGTCTCATATTTAATTCTCGCTGAGTGAAAATATACTTGAGACTTTTATGATCGGTGAAAATGTCACATGATTCGCCATAAAGGTAGTGTCTCCAGATTTTAAGAGCGAAGACAACAGCTGCTAATTCTAGGTCATGGGTAGGATAGTTCACCTCATAAGGTTTTAGCTGTCGTGATGCATAGGCAATCACTTTCCCATGCTGCATGAGTACACAACCCAGACCTTTCTTTGAAGCATCACTATAAATCTGAAATCCACCTGAACCGGATGGGAGAGTAAGAATAGGTGCGGAGACTAAACGCTGCTTAAGCTCTTCAAAGCTCTTCTCTCGCTCGTCGTTCCAAACAAACTTCTCACCCTTTCGCATGAGCTTAGTCAAGGGTAAGGCCAGTCGTGAAAACCCATCTACAAATCTGCGATAATAGCCTGCTAATCCGAGAAAACTCCTTACTTCAGTCACGGACGTCGGTCTTGGCCACTTAGTGATAGCCTCAACCTTCGCCGGATCCATGGTAATCCCTTCTGATGAAACTATGTGACCCAGAAAAGCCACTCTACTCAACCAAAATTCGCACTTGGAAAACTTGGCATATAGTTTCTCTTGTCGTAAGATCTGTAAAACAGTGCGAAGATGGTCCTCATGTTCCTCTTTAGATTTAGAAAAAACCAGAATATCATCGATGAATACGATGACGAACTTGTCTAAGAATTCATGAAAGATTCGGTTCATCAAGTCCATAAACACTGCTGGAGCATTCGTGAGACCAAAAGGCATAACCAGAAATTCATAGTGGCCATAACGTGTACGAAAAGCAGTCTTGGAAATATCCTGCTCTTTCACTCGTAACTGATGGTAACCGGATCTTAAATCTATCTTGGAGAAATGCTTAGCACCCTGCAGCTGATCGAATAAATCGTCAATACGTGGGAGGGGATAGCGATTACGGATAGTGATCTTGTTTAATTCACGGTAGTCGATACACAATCTCATGCTACCGTCCTTTTTCTTGACGAACAAAACTGGTGCACCCCATGGCGATACACTTGGGCGGATAAAACCTCGCTCCAACAACTCTTGCAACTGATCCTTCAACTCTTTCAACTCAATCGGAGCCATGCGATAAGGAGCCTTGGAGATTGGCTCTGCTCCTGGAATAAGCTCAATGTTGAATTCAACATCGCGAATGGGTGGAATTCCTGGAAGTTCTTCTGGAAATACGTCTTGAAATTCGGAAACAATTGGCTGATCATGAATAGAAGAAACATCTGAAGTCGTGTCATGAATATTAGCTAGGAAACCTTCACAGCCGTGAGATAATAGAGTACGTGCTTCTAAAGCAGAAATGATTTTCATAGATTTTCCCGGTAGGGAACCATGATAAATAAATTCAGATAAATTCAGGAGTATGAATATTGCCGAATATCACACGACGGGAATGACAGTCAATCGTAGCATGGTGCGCTGATAACCAGTCCATACCCAGAATTATATCAAACTCACACATGTCTAAAGGAAGCGCATTAACTGAACGGATCTTGTCATTAAACTGTAGAGGAAGGTCTCTATACACATGGGTAATACGTGCGGAGTCTTTCATGGGCGTGGATATACATAACACATGGTCAAGTGGTACAGGTGTCATAGTAAGACATGAGGCAAACTTTGTAGATATCACAGAATGTGTTGCACCCGTATCAAATAAAACAAATACTGCACGTCCGAAAATAAATAATGCACCAGTGATGGTACCTGTAGCATTAGCAGCCTGGTCCTGAGTCAGCGCAAAGACGCGGCCTGATGCGTCTGGCTTCTTGTCAGCATGACCAGACGAACTAGCCCCCGTGTTCTTCTTGCAATCTCGCTGAAGATGACCAGCTTGACCGCACTTAAAACAAGTACCTGCAGCACGACGACACTCTCCTGGGTGTCTACGTCCGCATGTGGTGCAGACAGGGTAAGTATAACCCTCAGAAGGTACCTTGGGTTGCTGGGAACCTGATTCAATGATAGATCGTGAGACATGAATTTTGAGACATATTGAGAATAAACTTGTTATATCAATGAATTACCAGAGTTGGTAGCTCGGTGGGACTGCTGACCCCTGTTCCGTTGGTCGCGTCCAGCACCAGCATTCCTGTTATTTTAACGTGACGTTAGATTTATATCATAGAGCAGATGAGGACGATAAAGATTAATGATTGGACCTGTTGTTGTCACGGGAGTGATTGTTGCTATTGTTGTTACGGTAGTTACCACTACCGCCCTGCCTGTCTGACCCATGACGGTCATTTCTCTGGTCATGACCCCGGTGACTATTCTGCTGATTAGACGACTGATGTTGGTCACCACTCTTGTGCCTAAAGAATGGTTGAGTGGTACATGTTATAAAGATAAGAATATAAAACATGGAATAGGTCGCAAAATCTGATTTACTAAAGGTTTACCTCTTGTCTGAACGTTCAGGCCTATCATAATCATCCCTGTCACGAAGAATCTCAAAGTTACGAGCAGCATCCGTAACTTGAGCAACATCAGTAAACTCTATGCATAGGATACGGTCGAGGATCGACTTGTGGAGACCCCAACGAAAGTTCTTGGCCTGCTCCTCTGCAGTGCCAGCAGCCTGCCCAAGAAATCTAGCTATACGAATAAAACGCTGCATAAACTCATTACTGCTCTCGCCTGCCCTTTGGCGAAGAGAATGATACTCTCACTTTAAGCGCTCTTGCTTAGCTCGAGGGTAAAATTGGAGAAAGAACAACTCCTTGAAATCTGCCCATGACAAAGTGAGAATCCATGCATCTCCTCCTTTGGCCTGCTTGTAGGCCTTCCACCATGCTAGCGCATTACCCTCGAACTTATACACGGCTAACCTCGCCTTAAACATATCATCACAACCCATCACATCAAAGATCTTCTCCATGTGAGAGATCCAGTTCTCAGCATCAACTGGAGTTACCGCCTTCTCAAACGTATGGGGCTTTTGCTTATTAAAACGTTCAAGCCAGGTATGAATAGTGACTGGTGGAGGATTTCCACCTGAGCCACTAGCACCATTACGGTATTCTTCATGAACTTGTTCACAGATCTGTGGAAGCATAGCAGTTACGGCTGCCTGGACAGCCGCAGCGAGTTCAACATCGGTACGAGTGTTCACCATCTGGACATTTACAAAAAGGGTTTAAAGGTTAAGCGATTAAAACGGTCAAAACATGAATGAATAAACGTCGATTCTGAAGGAACCTAATATCTACCCAATCCTCACAGGTCAAGTTTTAGAGCCTACAGGTCGAAACCTTGGCTCTGATACCATAATTGTAACGCCCCTCTCTGACGAGTAGGCATCACTTCATAATCATGGCGTCATATCAAAGCATAAAAGGCATAAAACATAACTGATAACGTAACAAGGTGGAAAGCCGGAATCAAACATCGGCTCCCATTATGAAGTTTAACATGCATAAACGTAAAGGAAGTTTGAAGGACAAAACATGTGTCCAAAACATAAGTCTGCAAGAGTCAACGATAATAGAATGGAAGCTAAAGGGTCTCTTCCTAAGCACAATCTCTCATGCCCAACTCCCTCTAGTTACCTGCCGTATAAGAAAGAGAAAGAAATACGGCTGAGCATAACGCTCAGTGAACGGATATAATGATAATGAAATAATAAACATAAGTCCTGGATAAGAAATATAAAGCAGCGGAAAGATTCATGAGTGTCATGAGGAACCTGGAGAAATATGTCATGAAGAATAGCAATGAACATGTAAAACATGGTTGTTAAGATGTAAAAGTATAATGGAATGTCATAGGTAGCATAACATAGCAATAAGGGTTTGCCCACGAGCTCATATAATCATACATAATAATAACGTGCATACATGCATAAAGTAGAGGGGATGCCTCAACATGTACTAGAGGGGTGACCTCTTATAATAAAATGGGTGGAGGGATCAACTCCAATGTGATGGGATGTAGAGCACACACCAACCAATCACCATGAAACGTATAAACATGTAAACTAGGATGCACCCATACGCCCCGAATAATAATGGCCAAACATGAAATAAAGTAACATGAAAAGGGACGCCGCGTGAAATCACTCTCAACGCGAAAGAGTCATGACACAGGTGCCTCAAGTGTCATGGTCATGGTACCTCCATAACTAGGTGGTAAGTCACATAAATCATGGTCATGCATATATATATAGCTCGGGCAGTGGGACATGAAATAAACATGGAATAAATCATGGCAAAACATAGAAATGGGGAAGCATAGCAGTTCTGGGGAAATGAATCATGAATAGAAGGAATGTCCTTACTGAAAGGACGGAATATCCGTACCTGGACAATGAAGCAGTGAAAGGAAGAAATAGAAAGATATCACTCCGTCTTCACACGTGCTACATGATAAAGAGCTTGTATAAGTTACTTGTGCATGATTTAAGTTTCTTTCTATTTTTAGTAACTTTCCATTTTTGGCAGCTTTCTATTTTTAGTAACTTTCCTTGATTAGTATACTTGTATGTTTCTTTGATTATTGTATTCCATGATTTGTATCTCGTTATACTTGGTATTCTAAAAATAGTAACTTTCCTTATTTAGTAAGTTTCCAAACATAGTAGGTTTCTATAAATAGCAGGTTTCTATAAATAGCAGGTTTACATAACTGGCAGGTTTCCAATATTAGCATTTGAATTCGTACTTATAATATATCATAATTTAATTAAATCATGTAACTTATTATGCCTTAGGGTATATTTAGTGATTAATTATAATTAAGGGACATAAATGTTATTTTCATGATTTTAAGGGTAATAATTGTAATTAATACAAATTAAAGGGCCTAAGGTATAAATGTCTTTTTTTTAATCATGCTTGACTCCTTGGTTTATTTATATTTCTCCGATAACTGTGTCTTGTAAATCAAATAACACGAACAATCATTAAACTTTTCATAACTATTTTGAGTCTCTTTTAATTTATGAAGTGCGTACGAAAATAATTTAATGATCGTGACAACTCAACCCGGAAACCAACCAAATAGATGGGCCGAACCCCAAGTGGGCCGAACACCACATACGCCCGAAACAAATGGCCCGCGTGATTTCTTTGGCCCGCGTGTGGCTCTTGGGCCGGTTAGCCCGCAACAAAATAAACCATAAGCCCGAAACCATTAAGCCGGGCCAAATAAGCTCATAATCCACATAATAAGCCGAACAACATTAAGCTCATAAGCCCATATATCAAGCCGAACAATATAGACTCTTGGTTAAATTTACTTGACTCGACATACGAACCAAAACTACATATAATGCCGAACCCTTTATGTGGTTTTCGGCTCAATCCCTTGACAACAACCATGATTTAAACACAATCGTTGAAGCCTCATTATGAAATTAATCTAGTAATTATAGCACTTCGATAACTAATAATATATATTATCTATATAGCTATATCACCATCTATTCGTTTACGTGAAATCGTTTTTATAAAGTAAAACGTTTATAATTACGCCTTTAGCAAAAATGACATAAACTTTGCGTTTTTACAGCCGTTTCTCGCGTTTTTACGCCCACGCTTTCAAATTAAGACGATAGTGATCATAAAATCTATTTTTAGGTTTTGTGTTCTGGTGATGAATAGTGGTTTTACTGTTCATAACAGCTATATAATGTTTTTATATTTTTTAATTAACGTAAAACCGTTTTTGTCGTATCTTATTCGTTATAGCTCCCGTTTTTAGCGGTTCTTTCGAACACGTTCTCGTAATTGAAAGTTTTATCATATTATTGAAAGTTTTATCATAGTGTATACGGACCACTCGGATCTCAAATATCTTCTTGCTAAGCAAGATTCTAAGCCGAGATTGCTCCAGTGGATTCTCCTACTCCAAGAATTTGATGTCATTATTCGTGATAAAAAAGGAGCAGAGAATCTCGCAGCCGACCACTTATCCAGACTTGAAAATCCCCACCAAGATGTTCTTGAGAACAAGGAAATTACCGAAACATTTCCTCTCGAGACTCTTGGTATGGTTACCTTTCGTGGTGATTCTAGTACCCCATGGTTTGCCGACATTGCAAACTACCATGTGGGGAATTTTATTGTGAAAGGGATGTCGTCCCAACAAAAGAAAAAAATTCTTTAAAGACGTAAAGCATTACTTTTGGGACGACCCCTACTTGTTTAGAATTGGTGCGGATCAAGTGATTAGACGATGTGTTTACGGCCAATAAGCCGTTGATATCCTCACGGCTTACCATAATAGACCCACTGAGGGACATCATCGGTGCAACTAGCCGCTAAGACGTCCTTTGATTCTTGCGTTTTTATTGGCTGACTATTTTCAGAGATGCCCATGACTTGGATAACACAGTGTGACGTTGTCTCACACGCGCGCAAGGCAAATATCGACAAAAGATAATGATGGCATCAAAATGAAAATAAAGTTTGCGAGATCTTTGACGTGTGGGACATCAACTTCATGGGGCCATTCCCGTATTCTCGAGGGAATAAGTACATTCTCGTGGCCGTTGACTACTTATCCAAATGGGTTAAAGCAAAAGCGCTCCCCACTAACGATGCCCGAGTTGTCCTAAAATTCCTTAAATCTCTCTTTGCATAATTTGGAACTCCTCGTGCTATTGTTAGTGATCGCGATACTCATTTTTGCAATGACCAATTTGCAAAGGTCATGCTTAAGTATGAAGTTACTTTCCCGAGATGTTCACCGATGAACATACTCTTGATTATTCATCTCCACCATTATATGATGATGCCAATGATGATCTTTTTGATCTCAAGACCGATAATGATGAATGTGGAAAAATATTATATGATGATCCATTTTACTCCAAGGAAAATAAAATCAAAGATTTTAAACTCTTGATTGATGAACTTGATTCCTCTGGATCAAGTATTTTCCTTCCTTAATTCCTCGAGTGTGACTCGGTTTTCTATAAGGATTTTTCCGAGGTTGATACTTTGACTTCAACTGATAACGAGGACAAAGTATTTAATTCGGGTATACTCATTCATGAGAACCATTTTGAAGTCACCAACTATGCAACGAATGTAAAGAAGACCACTAATACTTCTTTAATTCTTGAGGATTTTAATCCTCCTCTTTATGAACTTCCTTTCCACGAAGAAGTTCCCGGGTCCGAAATTTTACTCTCGTTTTCATTCGAAAATGAGGAAAAAGTTTTCAACCCCGGGATTCTAACTTCTAAAGTAGTTCATACTTCTCTTCTCCCAGAAATATCTCATCGGGGCCCTAAAGCTTTCAAAGTCATTAAAATTTTTGAAAGCCCGATGGAAATTTTTACTTGCTCTTATGGAGAGGACATCCGTGTTTTGGATGTTCCGTGTCTCCATTTCTATCCTCCTTGACAAGCTCAAGTATGGGGGATCGAGTCAAGCTTAGTGACTCATTAATAAACAAGCGCTTCGTGGGTGGCAACCCATGCTTATCCAAATATAATAGTAGTAATGAATAAGTGTGTTGTGAGGAGGATCACCTCTTTCTTTCTCGTGTTTTGTGTTTTGTGTTTTATGTCCAAGATTGCCCGGATTTTGAAGCCTCTCGTGCTCATGGTTTTGTCCTTCGTTGACTCGAGCTTCAAATCCTCGGCTTCATTATGGGAATCCAATATCCAAATCTTATCGACTAACGTTTATCTTTGAGCATACTTAATAAACGACTTTAGATTTACGTAGAGACCATTCTTAAAACATTAAGGACAATGTTTAGTTCTAGTATGGGGGGGATCTATCGATTTGATTGTTCCTGCAGCCGTTGTTTTCGCGTAATCCTGTTTTTACCACCAAAATACCAAAAAAATGAAAAATTTTAAAAAATTTTCAAAAATAAAATAAGTGTTTTATCACAATTTTGACTTTCCTGCTGGGTAGAATAAGAATAAATTTTGACTCGATCGAGCGTGTTGAGCTCTAGCTTGTTCCTTATCATTTTGACTAAGCATTCGCGGATCTTTTTATTAGAGATTTTAAATTTGCGAAGAACAAAAAATGATAGAGTTAAGTATGAGTTAGATGCTAAACAAGGATTATTTGGAAACCTTGCAAGCTCATGTGTGTAATTTGTGGTTTTTTCTCCCATAAGCTCCTAACCTGACTAATAATAAGTGCTATTTTTGAAAACTAAACCTAATTCAACAATTTTTTGAAATGTAGTCGATAACATTTTTGTCTTAGTCCAAATTTATACTTAAATTTTCTAAAAAGAAATTTTCTCTATATATCGTGGTATAAATTTTTATGGTAAAAAAAAATTAAAAAAATGAGGTAATATTAAAAACTATGGGCTGATAAAAGTTTACTGCCTCTTGCCGGCTCACAACCGATGTGGCAGTCTTCAAAAGAAGGCCCATAGTAAGAGTAATAATCCGACACTGATAAAAGTTTGCTGCATCTTGCCAGCTCACAACCGATGTTGCAGCCTTAAAAAGGTCGAGGATTTTAATTGTATCATGTTTATATTAATATTAAGTGTAATATATGTGATTTAATAAATATAGAGAAAATCTTTTTTTCTTAAATTTAAATATGCTTTCTAACTAAGACTATTTCATGTTAAGTTATGGTTTTTCTAAATAAATTGTTTATATACGGGAAGTCCAAGGGTTTTGAAACCGAAGGTCCGTGAGTCTCGATACTAGTCTCTGTGGGGTGTCAAAAGCCTGGTCACTTAGCCGCAAGGTTGGGATGTGCCGAGACGAAAGTCGCTACATGGGATGATCTCGCCTTCAAATTCTTTACTTTTGGGTGGAACGTGATGCATAGAAATTTTGCAAAACGTTGATCCATGGTTGAAATTCGAAATGGCACATTGACCTAATATATAATAATTGTATTTAACAGTGATTTTGTTTTAAGCTTGATTTGGGATAAGTGAAAAGTCGGGGACGATGAATTTATCCTTTTTGGGCATTTTAGGATTAAAGTGCGTCTTGTTCTATGACCCTTAAAGTTATAAAATAACGGAAGTCATACATGTTAGTTGCTTGAAATGAAAAGTACAAAAAATAAGAAAAAGAGAAAAACACAAAAATATGTGTGGGAATAAGTGTAAATATTTAAAAATAGTAAAAACGGGGCTTTTCAAAACTGATGATTATTTAATTCCCCTTGATGAACACTTAGCTACTTTTTGAGGTAATTAGTCGAGGGGGATTGAGATTCTTGGTTTTCTAAAGTGTTTACTTATGGCATTGCGTGAGGACACGGCAATATTTTAGTATGGGGGATTTTGGTATGTGCTTAATTACACATACCTTTTACCTATTAAAACGAGCTTAAATAACCAAAAACGAACATAAAATGCCAAATATATGCTTGTTTTGTGATTTATGTTGTGCAGATAACGGATATCTAAGAAAAGGATAAAAACAAAGCCAACACGACAAAACCGTGCACGGGAATATAAAAGCGTGAAAAAGTCAAAGTCAAAGTCAACCTAAAAAGTCAACAGGTCAAAGCCGAAACCAATATCAAAGAAATACTTAATGGGTCAACCCGTACCCATCTAATGGGCCGGTTCAGCCCATTAAGCATATAGAAGACTTAAGCTTACTTATAATAAGCCTTAAATCCATTTTGTGGCCCAATGTCCCTTTATACCTAAACCGGCCCAAATACACATAACACCCGTTAACTATAAACCCTTTAAACCCTTTACATCGTTAGTCCTCAAGGACAAACATTGTTAGTCCAAAAGGACTAACGATGCAATAAATTACCAAAATCAGGGCAAACGCCCGTTATCTTTCAATTCACCAAATATCTTTCCTGCCCAAACAACCCCAATACTGTTCATCTGTCTTCTTCACCTCAACCTCTGCACCATCAAACAAACACATCATTTTCCCTCAACCCCACATCAAACCCCACTTCACATGGACCAATTGCCACCTTGGCAATCCTCTTAAACACCATTGGCTGCAAGAGAAGAAGACAAAAATTGAAGGGTTGAGATCATCCCCTTGGAGAGCACTCAAATTGGATGGCTTAGATGATGACTTCGAGCTCTCTCACACAGGAAACACACCTCTCCATTGTCTCCGTAAAGAAACACAAGTCCAAGACCCAAGACCTTGAAGTTTTTCTATATAAATAGGGACATTGTAAGCCCTAAAGGGCATCTAGTTTTAAAGTTTTTAGTTTTCAGCTTATATTTATGTCTTTTTAAGCTTATTGTAATTTATTTTAAAAATCCTTGTACTGTTTTATTTAAGTTAATGAAATTTCAGTTTTTATGTTAAAATCTTGTTTTTAAGTTAATGTCATTTATGTTTTAAAAATCGTTTTATAAGCTCTCTTAAACTGTTTTTACTTGTTACTTAAGCTGCTTAACTTAAGCTATATAAACTTTCCCATAGTTTATATAGCTTAAGTCCTTTTACCTCAAAAATCACTCGAAAGCTAAAATGGATGATAAGCTAGCAATGGATGAGCTTATGGGTTTCACTAGCTTGTCTTTGACAAGCTAGAGCTTTGTTGATTTGAGCTCTAAAGAGCATTTTATACCCTTGTTTGAGCAAAGGGTCTTGTAAGTTCACTTTTTGTATTTTTAGCTTATTTACTGTTGCATTGCTTATTTACTGCCTTTCACTACTTATTATTGCTTATCTATGTTGTCTAATGCTTATTAATGCTTGCTTATTTCATTTGTTCAAGTTTTTAGTTAATACTGTTAGTTTTAGTTCTTAGCTTATCTTTGTGTTTTAACTGCTTATTTGTCCTTATCTTATCTTATGCTTAAACTGTTTTTAGTTTTCATAAGATTTCTCAGTTTATTTATAGCTTAAAATGGTTTTTAATTTTTCAAAGAGGTGTTTGGCACAAGCAGTACTAACTTATGTTAGTACTGCCTAGGCCATTTTAGTTTTGTAAATCAGTTTCAACAAGCTCTATTAAGTTCTTTAAATTAGTTTTTAAAAGTTTTCAATGTTTAAAACTCTTTTTCAAAGAATTTAGAAGTCATGCCTTGAATCTGTGGAGTTTTTATTGCATCATTCAGCTTATTTGCTTAGAGTTAGATTAAGTGCTAGTTAATGATGTTTTCATACTTGTTTATGTCTCAAAATGTAGTAGAAATGAGTTGTTTTAAGTGTGCATGTATCAAGTGAGTTTTAGTTAAAATCTGTCAAGTGTTAGATTTCAGCTTCAAAGTTTAGAAAGCCCTTTTTCAACCTCAAATTTAGATAAGTTAAAATTAGTTTTAGTATCTGATTTTCATAGCATAAGTTCATTAGGTGTCTAGCTTAATCTGTTTAAGCTTATTTTGTTTTCTAAAAGTGTTTTTCATAGCTTAAATTAGGCCTGCTCCTTTGCATTTTAACTTTTATTAAAAACTTGAAAAACTGAAAACAGCCTGAACTGTCCTTTTTATAAGCCTTTTTCCTAGATTATTTGTTTTTCAAAATGCTTTTTCTTTTCTGATTATTGTAGCTTATAGACTAAGCTTGAGCTGCAAATAAGTCACTAAGCCATAAGGATCCATTTACCAGTTTAAAAATAAGCTAGAAAATGTCCCTAAGGCTGTTTGGCTAACAGTTTTAGCCAAGATAGTTTATTTGCTTTTTAAAGCTTTCCAGCTTATTTTTTGGCTTATTGGCATTTTCAATTGCTTATAAGTTCTTATTTGTGACTGTTTTTCAATTGCTTATAAGTTCTTATTTTTAGTTTTAAAGTAGATAGTAGTTTTGTGACTGTTTTTCTTTTGCATTCTGTTTTAAGCTTTTTAGTCCCTTTCAGCTTACTTATCTAGCTTAATTTTGCTTATAAATGCTTATTAGGTATAGCTTGTTAGCTGTGTTAGCTTATTTTCCTTTACATTGTGCTTATTAGTCCTAAAAAAGCCAAAAGTTTAGCTATATAATGACTTAGTGTTAAAATAGTGCAAACTGTTGCTTTCAAAAGCTTATTCCCAGCTTATTTTTAAGTTTTGTAAAAAGCCCTTTTATTAAAGTTGCTTATTTTCATGATATAAAACTTTTCCAAAAAGAAATTTTCAAAAATAAAAAAACTAGGGAAATTAGGAAGTCAAGGGTGAGCAAGGCTCGAACCCAAGACCTCCACAACCTCAACCTAGTTCTTACACACACACACCACACAACCAACTGCCCTGGGGACTTTTTCATTTATAGTTTGCCTTAGTTATTATTTAAAGTCATTTAGCCCATTTAAGCTATAAGCCCTTTTTGGCTTATTAACATCTTATTTGGATAAGCTGTTTCACCTTTTTTATTTTTCTTAGATTTAGCACCGTCCAAAGAACTTTTCATAATTTTTTCAGATTTTTTATAAATAGTTTAGTATTTTTGATATTTAATTTAGATTAAAACCGTTTTTAATTCATAATAAATTAAATAAAAGTCAAAAAAATATAATTCTTTTTAAAAATTTTCTTTTATCATTTAGGATTGTTAAAAATTAATTTTGCTTTCGTAGGGTTAAATTTGTAGGATTTAGTTTTTTAAAGAACGGGATTTGAATCCCGTTATCGTTTTTAGTGTTTTAGCTTAAATTGCTTTCGTTTTAGGGTTTCTTTTATTTGTTTTTGCATTGTAGAAATAGAATCTAAACCAAAAAATCATTGAATCATTCAAAAACGCGATCACGAACTTAATTCCGATTCTCAATTCACATCTCGTCGGGACACGACCCGGGAAGGTTTTTTGGGATTTTGCTTTGGGTAAAAGCAAATTTCTTTTTAAAAGCCTTACAGAATACGTATCTCTCTATTATTGATTTTATCCTTATTATATATTTATATTATATATTTATTATATATTATGTATATATATATTAAGTGACAATCACCACACTAATGAGCAATGCAACAAGATCCCACCATTACTAAAGGTAAGTAAGAAAGATGAAAAGAATAGAATCTCGCATTCATACCAAAAGCTTAAAGGGTTCTACAAAGGAGTATTGAACTTAGGGCCCGATTACATTCGAGATGCGAAGACGGAAGAATGGCTCACACGCGGGCACATTAGCGTGCATGAGATGGAATGAAAAAAGGAAGCTGAAGAAAAGTATAACTTAAAGACTTTGTTGTAAACAAAAGTGCTTCCCGGGAGACAACCCGGGTTGTTATTTAATTTATCGAGTCTGTCTTCCCAGACATCAATACGGCGTATCCGCTCCATACCATACGTCGTATTGATTGTCTGGACATTATCAGTCTTTATTTTTTATTGCATTATAAAAACATTATTGCCAGTTCTGGAATACGACGTATTTACTAACCTGATACGTCGTATCCACCAAAACTGACCCGTATTTGTTTAGTTTAGTTTAAAATAACAGTAGGTACCAAGATAGGAATGCACCTGTTTTTCCTATATTTTACACAGGACCTCGTGAAAGAAAGATCGGCGAAGTTGGTGGAATGCATATTTTCTGGAATTCTCTGTGTGTGTGCTGTTCGTGCTAGGATTCAGACGCTTTTCCAGCACATAATCTTGCTCATAAACGCAACTTGGAGAATCTACCGAGCAAATATCAAGGGAGTTTCTCATTCTAATTCTCTTTAAATTCCCGTATTTAATGTTTTATATATACAACGAGGACGTTGTATAATTCAAGTGGGGGGATGGAATTAGAATGTTTACTTGTCCTATTTTTCACATTAAAATGCTTAAATTATGCTCAAATTTAAAAAAATTTCAAGCATACTTTTGTGAAATTACATGTTACATAACCCGCACACAATAACCCTTGTTAGATATTGTGAGGATTTAACCTTTCCGTTTCCAAATGTTTACCCAAATTCCATAAAATATGAGTGTGCCGGTGATGTTGTAGACTTTAGAACTTGGCTTGGTATATCACTCGAGACCACAATAATGAGTATTATGGATTTAATTGGAGTAACTTGTTTAAATTGGTAAATTTTAGGATTACACCCAAATCGCCTTTACATGTTGCTTATTAACTAACTACACCGGTTAGTTAACCTCCCGTTTAAACCCTTTTCCACTCTCATCTTTAGAGTGATAAACCCAGTCCGACCCAAGATTCTTGAATTCTGGCCGCCAGGTGGCAATCTTTTGGAAAGACATACTCAAGATGTGTTGACGATTATCGAAAATAAATCTAAGGTCCGCAATTCACGAAACAAATCGATTGTTTCTCAAGTGAAATCAAGTGATGTTAATTCTTCTTCTTCCTCTGAGATAGCCAAACTTACTCATGCAGTAAATCAGCAAACAAGTGCTGTGACTACCTACCCTACCCGCCTGATGACCGCTATTCTCAAACAATTTCAAGCAACCCACCCCAGCTTTCGTAAAAGCCGTTGAGGAAATTTATGTTACTTGCGGTGATGCTCATCCTTATTATCAGTGTCTCGTCGCCGATGGCAACACTTTCCTAGAATTTCAGGATAATTTTCAAGGATACGTTTCAGCAGTCGCGGTTAACTACAATCAGGGTAATTCCGGTTATCGTCCTCCGAGTGTGGCTAATCAAACTCGACCACCTCAACCAAATGTGCAAAATAATCAAAACCCGGTTTAGCCAACCTCAAGGATATAATCGAGGAAACAATTTAAATCAAGATACATCTTATCAAGCTCTAATTCAACAAAATCAAGTTGTACCTTTAAGTGAGTTGGAGAAAATTAAGAAGATAAAATTATGTTCAAATAAAAAGCCATGCAAGCTCAAATAAACAATGTGAACAAAATGAGTTAAGAAATGACATGCAAACTTCGATTCAAGCTCCAAATGTTTAAAACCAAACCAATGAGTTTAAAGAACATGATGGCTAGCTTTTTCCAAATGAACACCGCTTCTTCTTCGGTTCAGGATCTACTCCCCCAGGTACAACCATTGCTAACACGAAAGTAATTAAAAGCCATCCCAAACCGGCAAGAGTCTGTTCTTGATGGACCTTTCGTTCTATTCCACCTCCATCATTAATCCGAGGAGGATGAACGTGTAGGAGAGCAGACATAAACGACCAGGAAACACGCTGAGTAAACCATTAAGTCCCCACCGTTCCCTTGTCCAAAAAGCTAAACCTCAACCTTCACAAAGAAATTAGTGGGTGCACAAAAGGGATCCTCGTCACCACACCACAAATATCCATTACCTTACAATACATGCACAAGGAAAAACAAAAAGAAAAAGATGAAGTCCAAATTCACAAATTTTGGCAAATGTTTAAACAACTTCACGTCAATATCTCTCTTGCCAATGCTTTGATTCTTATCCTGAAATACCAAAAAATGCTTAAAAGTCTCCTTTCCAATTAGGAGAAACTTTTAGAGATGGTAAACATACACCCTCCTTAATGAAAATTGCTCAGCGGTTTACTTAAGAATTACCCAAGAAACTTGGATACCCTGGGAAATTTTCATCTGTGTGAGTTTTAGTGCGAACTCAAATGCCAAAGTCAAGCCCATATCCTCTCTAGGTGCTAGCATCAAACATTGAATGCCAAACACTCCACGAGTTTTGGAAAAAGTTAGGTTTACCCAAAACTTATTTCCACCCTCGAGACTTTGAAAACTTAGCTAACCGGGCAAAATTTGTACACAGCTGTGAAATTGCAAGGAGATGTCTTTGTTTTGCCGGTTGGAGAAGTTCACATTCCACTGATTTTTGTCATCATGATATGAAAGCGGATCCTCGAGTCCATCCTCATCGTGGGAAGCGCACCTTTCTATACAGACCGCTCGTGCTTTGATTGACTTGTACGAGAAGAAATGATTTCATGTGACGTGATGAAGATTAATCTTGAATATGAGACATGAAACTTCAAGCTATTCTAACAAGCCTAAAAAGACTCAATCAACATGATTGACATCTACAATGTCTCTCATGAAGATTATCTTGAGGACTTGTTTGCAAATGAAAAGTAACAAATATCATCTGAGTGGCAATCCCTACCCATTTTAGACCCTATTGTTTTCTTCTTCTCACCACACTTACTTCCTTAGAAGAAAGTGATTTAATTTGGGAAGAATTCAAAGCTTATCTCGCAAGTGATTCATTTCCACGAGGATGATGATACGAGACTTTGAACTCGTAAGAGATCCTTTGTTTAATTGAGGATTATTAAACATGATCCTTCATTCCTCAATCCCACTTTCTCAATACATCCAATAAGTGGGCAGTACCACCTCTTTTTCTCCTGACCATTTGCTCTGAGATTTCCCCCGATGAACTCGCTATCTTATTACATTTCCCAACCTTGGAAAATGATGAACTTCCTTATGATATCAATTTTCGATCTTAGAGAAATAGAATATTTCTAATCCATGATCCTAGCGCAGGAAATGGATTCTATTCTCAAATTCCGATGATAAGGTAATCTTTGCATATCCGTATAACCGACTTGTTGATACCATTCCCGAGATGTTCATCGATGAACATACTCTTGATTTTTCATCTCTAGCAAAATATGATGATGCCAATGATGATCTTTTTGATCTCAAGACCGATAATGATGAATGTGGAAAAATATTATATGATGATCCATTTGACTCCAAGGAAAATAAAATCAAAGATTTTAAACTCTTGATTGATGAACTTGATTCCCCTGGATCAAGTATTTTCCTTCCTCAATTCCTCGAGTGTGACTCGGTTTTCTATTAGGATTTTTCCGAGGTTGATACTTTGACTTCAACCGATAACGAGGACAAAGTATTTAATCCGGGTATACTCATCTACTTGAGAACCATTTTGAAGTCACCAACTGTGCAAATAATGTAAAGAAGACAACTGAAATGCTTCTTTAGTTCTTGAGGATTTTAATCCTCCTCTTTATGAACTTCCTTCCACAAAGAAGTTCCTGGGTTTCCCGAAACTCTACTCTCAGTTTTTTATCCGAAAATAAGGAAAAAGTTTCAACGCCCGGATTCTCACTCTAAAGAGTTCATACGTTCTCTCACCTGGGATAATTTGGTGGCCCTAAAGGCTTTTCAAAGTCATTAAAAGTTTTGAGAAAAGCCCCCGATGGAGATTTTCCTTGCTCTTATGGAGAGGATACAACCGTATTTGGATGTTTCGTGTCTCCGATTTCTATCACCTATGAACAACTCAATTTCGGGGACGGTTCAAGCTTAGTGACCTAAACAATGCGCTTCGTGGTGGCTAACCTATGCTTATATCCTAATATAATATAATAATATCTAACAATGAATCAGTGAGTTGTGAGAGAGCACCGCCTCTTCCATTTTTTTGTGTTTTGTGTTTGTGATGTATGTCAGATTGCCCCCAGGATTTTGAAGCGCTCTCGTGCTCATTAGGTTTTGTCCTTCGATCAGTCGAGCTTCAAATCCTCAGACTTTCATTTATGGGAATCCAATATCTCTAAATCTTATCGACTAAACGTTTATATCCTTATCTTGAGCATAACTTAATAAACGGCTTACGGACAATTGATTACGTAGAGAACCCTGTCTTAAAAACATTGAAGGACATCAATGTTTCATTTCTAGTATGGGAGGTCTATCGATTTGATATGTGCCTCCAACCGTTTGTTTTCACGTATCCTGTTTTTACACCACAAAAACTACCAAAAAATAAAAAAAAAAAAAATACAAATAAAATAATAGTTTTTAGTCACCATTTTTACTTTCCTGGCTGGGTTAAATAAGAATAAATTTTTGAGACTCGATCGAGCATGTTACGACTCTAGCCTAGTCCTATAACTTTTAGGACTAAGCATTCGCAGATCTTTTTTATTAAGATTTTGTAAATTTGGCAAAGAAAATCGAGAAATAAATAGATGTTAATATAGAGTTTAGATGCTAAACAAGGATTAATATTGAAAATCTTAAAAGCTCATAAGTGTAGTTTGGTAGCTTTTCCTCACATAAGTTTATCTTAACAGACTAATAATACGTGCTCTCCTAGAATTAAGACTTAAATTCAAATAATATTCTATAGTAAAGTCGATATCAATAATTTTATTCAAATTTATAACTTAAGATTTTTCTAAAAAAATTTCTCTATATCGTGCGTATTATATTTGAAATAAATATATATATCGTATATATAAATATCATATAACACTTATAATATCAATCATATATATATTATAATATAATAACACATATATGAAAAATAGGAGGTAATAAAAATAATAAAGCTGTGGCTATATCTTAAAGTTTAACTAGCATCTTGCGCTACACCACCGATGTTGCAGTCTATAAATAAAGTGCACATAGTAATATCCCAGACTGATAAAGAGTTTTGTTGCATCTTCTGCCTGGCTCACAACCCGATGTATGCAGCTTATAAAAAGGTCCGAGATATTCGGTAGTTTAAAGGATTAATAATAAATAAGTGTAATATATGTTGTGGTTTAATTACAATATGAGGAAAATTCTATTTTTCTAAATATTTAACTACGTGCATAATAGACACTAAGACCTATTACAATTTAAGATTGCGTATATTTTATGTATAATAAACAGGAAACCTAAGAATTTTAGAAACCTAGATAGGTTCCGTGAAGTCTCGATACTAGTCTCTGTGGGGTGTCAAAAGTCCTGGTCACTTACGCACTGCAAATCTGGGATGTGCCGACAGACGATAGTTCGCGTACATGGGATTGATCTCTACCATTCACACTCATTACTTTATGGTGAACGTGAAGCAATAAGAATTTGTCAAAACGGTTGATCAAGGTATGAAATTCGAATAAAGCACATTCACCCTAAAGATAGAATAATTGTCGGGAGCCAAAAGTTTTTCACAAGTACAAAGTATGAGTAGTGTTAAGCAACTTAACTATACTTAAAAAAGGCGATTTTCGTTTTTTTAAGCTTGGTTTGGGACAAGTGAAAAGTCAGGAACGATGAATTTATCTTTCTTTTGAGGCATTTTAGAATAAAAAATGCATCTTGTTCATGATCCCTAAAAGTTATAAAATAACAGAATCATAAACCTTGTTTATTGATTTCTTAAAAGGAAAAAAAGTACAAAAAAATGAGAAATCAAAGAAAATAGCAAATAATAGTGTGTGGTAAACAAAGTGTAGATTTATAGAATGTCAAAAATAACGGAGGCTTTTCAAAACCCTTACTAGTCTTTCGTTCCCTTTTAAGAACACTAATACTACTTTTCGAGTAATTAGTCAAGTGAGGATTGAGATTTTAATTTTCTTAAGTTTTACTTTATGACAAGCGTGAAGACACGACAATATCTTAGTATAGGGGGATTTTGATATGTAGCTTAATTACACATATCCATTACCATAAAAACTAAGCTAAACATGACCAAAAAACGAACATAAAATGCCATATATATTGTGTTTTGCAATTTTCTGATAGTTGCATGTAACGGATATACACCCAGTTATACTGTTTCGTTACACCCTTACACCTTAACCTACCCTGTTAGATTAAGTTTAATTTACAGATGCTAGTTGCTTAAAGTGTAAAGTTTGTATTTCCCGAGTCTTGTGTCATTTTCTATCTTTGGTGCGGTTGGAAATTTTCACATTGCAAATGGGAATGTATATTAGTAGTCAAAACTCATATGATTTTACTACCGTCACAATTATTGGTGAATTCAAAGAACGAAGGAACTATCAAAGGAATTATCCGGAATTCTTATGATCGTGAAGATGGTGAAACTACACTGATATTTGAAGTTTAGTTAGCAAAAAAAGGAAAAATACAAAAAAGAGAGAAAGAAAGTTTGAAGATAATCATTTCGCAAAGAGCATTAACGAAGGAATTACACGAAGGATCGATTATTCGTTGATACGTCTAAAAAATCAACGATGTGGAGTATTGTACAAAGTAGAAGATATTGCCACTTGCCTTGTAGAGTATGTAAAAGTTTTGGGATGATTGGGAAGTTGATCGTTAAGGGAACGCCAACTTAGGTTGTTATTTTTGATCTATGATCAAGACCTTGTAAATAGTTGTGTCTTTATCATGGTATCAGTCAGGAAAAAATGTTTAGCAACTTGTACATTAGGCTTAATCTATTTGTTTCTTGATTTTTATTTAACAACAATTTACTTCCCTCTCACCTGATGATTAGCCGCTGATTTTACGCGTATGAGGATTTATGCGAACATGCATGTCTATTCCGTCGTTACGGCCATGTATGCATGTCTCGTACCTCGTTGGTTTACGACTTATGGTAAAAGTTAGAAGGTTCCTACCCTATATCATTCTTCATCCAAACCGTTGGTTAAATTCGAATGGGGATGTGATCGAACACACATGTCTATTCCGTCGTTACGGCAATGTATGCATGTCGTAGCTACCTCGTTGGTTTACGACTTATGGTAAAAGTTAGAAGGTTCCTACCCTATATCATTCTTCATCCAAACCGTTGGTTAAATTCGAATGGGGATGTGATCGAACACACATGTCTATTCCGTCGTTACGGCAATGTATGTGTGCTTCAGCTGCCTTGTTGGAGTGGTACTTCTGGTGAAAGATTGTAGAATGATCAACCGTAAGCCTTTCCGTGCAAAAACCCATATTTACCTTTATAAACTTGTTACTCCTTGGCTTTAGTGGTGGAGATGTGTATCCTTACCAAGCTTATGATAGAATACTCGTCATGACCTAGCAATTTTTATAAAAACTTCTTTAAAGTTCTACTTGAGGAAAAATAGGATTCAAGTGGGGGGATATTTGATGACATCAAAAAAGTCTATTTTATAGCATCATTTATCCCATATTATTAACCTATTTTGTATAATTATTGCAAAGAATTGTTACTTAATCATTTATATTTGAGAATTGCAGTAATTATGGAGTAGTTGGTGAAAGTTAGCAAAAGGCGCGCATTCTGGAGCTTAAATGAAGAAATTTTGAAGATTTACTATTCTGAAGACCAATACGCCGTATCCATCAAGGAAGATACGGCGTATCCGTGCCTGCACTCACCAAAGACCATAAACGAAAGAAGATCCATACGCCGTATCTAGAGAAAGTCAATACGCCGTATTGGAAATATAGTATGTGAAGATTCTGGAAGATATCAAGCGTGGTCCCTACTCCAAGAAACCCCAATACGCCATATCCAATCCCTTAGATATGTCGTATCGAACCGACTTCCTGACCCTATAAATACAAAACTCAAAAAACGAGTTTTAGGGGTGCTAAATCATATTCTCGATACCTAAACCACAAAAGTCAATTTTTAGAGGAGAAAAAGAGCAGAAGAGGTCTTGCAACGCATTCCAATCCATAGAAGACAATGTGTAATTCCGTATACTTTAGTAATCGTTCAGTTTTTGGTATCGTTCGATTTATTCGTTTAGTTCACATTGGATAAATATTTGCTCTTGTATTTATTATGACGTTTGAAGGCTAATACCTTCAGTTATTAACCATTATTATGAAGATTTAAATGTTTGGCATTGTTTATCTCGATTTCTTGATTTATCGTTGAATGCTTGTTCATGTTTATCAATTTATACTTGTTTACGTGCTTTTGTATGCGACCTATCATTCAACTGGATCTAGTGATACGCACCAAGTAATCTAGAGTCTGGGATAGCTCTCCATATTTAAAAAGTAATTTATATTTCTTGATTCTTAGTAACACAAGTTTTTTGTCCCTTTTCTAAATCTTGTTGTCTAGGATACGCTTTCGGGCTTTACTTGTTAATTGGATATTGCCATATGGTGTTATTGAACCATTGTTGATAGAAGGTGAACCTAGATTTATTTAACGAATATCATACTGATTCTATTGGATTGGTAGACAAGTGGACTACTAAGTATAAATTGCCATTTAAGCTGTAAGTGGGTAAAGTCTTATGAGCTAGGGTTTAATCAAGGATCACCATGCAATAATTTCTGAGATAGATTATAATTCAGAAATTAAGGATGCTTTATGCGGATGCTTTAATTGTGACATAATTAAATATGTCTAAGGTATTAGGAATAAGTCACGCCCTAAGTCTTATGAAATGATTCTCCTACTGGCAACTCAGAGAGAAGAACATCATTGCACTAAATAAAACAAACCAACATTCTAATAAGATTAATATTGGTTAATACTGATTTCCTTCATAAGCACGTTCGCTCTTTGATCTTCTTTTTTAGCTAGCGTAGGTTTAATGTGTCTTGAATTGATTGTAGTCACAGATCCAATGGTTTAGGTTTCCTCAGGCTGAAAACCCTCTTTTACCTGTTAGAATTAGGATTAGAACTAACATATGACTAGCATATGTTTAACTTAGATTATAGTTAACTTAGATTAGATAAACCAAAATATAAATAAATTAAGAGATTTAACCTCTCTTTAAGTGTTCGACACCCTACTTACCACGAATCTACCATCGACCGGGTACACTGACCTTAGGCAGTTGGCGAAGTTTAGTTATCTAGATTTAGCTATTTGTTTGGATGATAAATGTTATATGATTTGCTTTTGTTAGGATGTTTGAATGTTTGTATGTCATGACGTTGGCATGAACTGGCTTCAGTTCAATGTCAGATGCCTTTTGGATTTTGTTGATGTGTTTGGGTATTTTCATGACACTGTGTGCCTATACCTTGTGTTTTATGATATTTTGGTTTATATATAGATGCCAAGAGTGTTTGTTGTGATGTTACCCATTCTCGCCGGCCTCGCGTTTCCGCCTTGCGGGGTGTGACATGCCTATCCTTGATTCCTTTTACCAATGAGGTGCTAACCATAGCGAACAAAACCCCTTTTGCTATTCTTAATAGGCTAATCGTAACTCCAATGTTATTGCTGAATATTGTTCCTTTATAATATATTCATCTCTGATTTGCCATTGCTGGAAGGATTCCGAGGCATAATAATGTTTCATGGAGAGGCAACTCCTATTTAAATGATGGCAAAACAAACAAATTAGGAACCATGCTTAAAGATCTAGTGGGCGGTTTTTATGATGCTTGGGATGCCATAAAGTTTTATTTCGCTAAACCGTTTGCCATGACTACATTGAGTTGGAGTGTGTTCGAATACAATGCTAAATATGAAGCTGCTGGAAAGATTACGAGTGTTAAAGAGACTACAAAACGGGGCACTGATTAGTTTCTCAAGAATTTTAAAAGGAAGAAAATGGTAGTAGTGGTGGTAAGTTATCGATGAATAAGGCGAGGGGTAAACTGATGTGAGATTTTTTATTTTTGGCGTGTCTGAGTGAGAATGAGTGAAGAGGGGGGAAGACACGGTGTTTCACAATGATATGAGATTGAAGAGAAGAAGAACACGTATCATGCTACGTGTTTCATTTGAGTGGAAGAATAAAGCATCCGGTAGTGGAATTGTAGTTTAATAAAAAAACAAGTCAGACGCCGGAACCCGTCGAAACCGGCTGAAACCCGCCGGTGTATCTTGTTTTAAAGCCTATAAATATGACATTACACAATAACTAAGATATTATAAGTATAAGAGTAAATTGCAAAAATCGTCCATAAAGTTGAGCCAAATTGCATGTTTCGTCCCAAATAGTTTGAAAGTGCAAAAATGATTTGTGAATCAAATTTGTGATTTATAGATACGATTCACTATTAAATGATGTTTACTTGTGAACCAAATAAAAAAATATGAATATTGGCCTTTTCAAACGAAGATTGCGTAATCTTTCAAAATATAAAAACCTTTTTCAATGGTACTGGATCATTTATTATTTATATATATATATATATTTATTTATATATATATTAGTAGGGATTTCATGTGAGAAGTAAATTAAAAATAAGAAGTGGTGAGAAAAGGGACTATTTTATATATATATATTATATATATATATATATATATATATATATATATTTTATTTATAGATATATATATATTATTATATATTTATATATTTATATCTATTTTATATATATATTATATATATATAATATATATATATATATTGTAGGGATTCAGTGAGAGAAGTAATTAAATAAGAAGTAGTGAGAAGTGGACTAAAACCAGTAATTTGATATGCAACGACTTTCATTATATGCATTTTTATTCAGTTAGATGCACCATTTTTGAATTTTGATCGTTTAATTCGATGCGTAGATGGTGCAAATTGATTTTCATGATTTTGACACATGTAGAGGAACAAAAAACAAGAGAAAAATGAAATGCATCTAATATACGTATATGCATCTAATTAAAAGCTAGAAAACACATTATGAGCGTTATAATGCATTTAAAATTAGATTATAGAGATGCATCTATTAAGTCGGTGTCATCTCGGATATTGCGGTTATAGCTTACTTACTTATCCTTTGTTATTTTAAGAAAATTACTTATTTGATCCTAACTCTATATATATATATATAGATTTATATATATATATAAAATTCGGTTTTTCGGTCCATAATTTAAAACCATTATTCAAACGAAATACGAATTTTTAGTTCGGTTTGGTTATGACAAATTCTGTTCGATTTTTTCCGATTCGGTTCGGTTTTTTTTCCGATTCGATTCGATTTTGATTTTTCAGTATATTCGGTTATTACAAAAACAACGCACACCCCAACCCCTGGACCCCTAGTAATTCCACTTCCAAGCGAAAATCCGTCCAAACTCATTTAAATCAAAAAAAAAATAAAAAAAAATAATACAATTTGGCGGAACTTTTAGCGAAGAGGGGAGCAGGTGCAGTGAGGGCCACATCAGATTTGCGAGCTTCATTCGTCATTGCACCTTGTGCTCCTAGATGCAAACTGTCATTAGTAATGTGTGTTCATTTCTTCGTGAGGATCTAAAAAAAGAGAAACAAAAGACAACAATTTTATATCGATGTTTGGTGGCATCAAATTGTTTTATGTAAAGAATATTAACAGGAAATATGATATATTGTCGTGTAAAATATGCATTATATATTTGAAGATGTGTTTTCCGGGAGAAAATTTGATTAAAAAAAAAAATTCTTTATATGAATTTAGACGAAGAAGATGAAGGAAGTTATGATGACAAGTATTTTATGGTCGTGGGTAATAATACTTTCCGTCTTATGCAACATAAAGAAAAATTTGGATACAATCGTGTATTAAAAAGAAAGAGTAAAACTGCAAAAATATCCATGGGGTTTGTAGTTTGTGAACTAATCTATCTAGACGTACTTTTGGCACTAATCTCATTTCCTGAGTGGCAAAATGTTACGGCAAAAATCATCCTTTTTGGGGATGATTTTTGCAAAATGCTTTTAACAAAAAAGTTTTGCTGATAAAATCATCCCTCTAGGGATGATTTTTGCCGAAAGTTTCACCACTCAGGGATGATTAGTGCCAATAGTATCGGTTAGGGATGATTATTGCCACAAACTACAAACCACATGGATGATTTTTGCAGTTTACTCAAAAAGAAAATAATGAAAAGATAAGTAACCTCAAATGAAATTAGACACGAGTTTAATACGTGTTTATGCGATTTCTCCTTTATGAAATTCATGTATAACAACAATTTTTTACATTGTAAAGGAAGACACACTTTAGATATATTTCGAAAATAAATTCAAAATTTTTGTTTAGTGGTATTTGAGTTCTTCGTCAGCCTAAAAGTTGTAGGATCAAGTTTTGTTGAAAACATTTATGAGATATATTATAGTTCAAAAAGAAATTATTTGAAAAACAAATACGAAGTATAATGGAGTTACTCATTGTAAAGATACTCATGTCTTTCTACTTAAAATTTGAACAAATTGCTGTTTTTACATCTCCGTTTTTGGAAGGGCAGGTTTTTAAGATTGGTGTGTTTTTTAGTACAAATACACAGGGTCGTCTTTGAGGGTATGTAAGGTGAGCGACATCACATGGTTCAAAAAAATTTAGGAGCATCAAAATTTGTCCCGTTAACAATTATATGCATGTGTACATGTATTTTTCTTCAAAAAAATGTATTTAGATGAGAATAGGGGTGGCAATTTCTGACCCGACACGAAACCCGACCTGAAACCGACACAAAAATTAACAGGTTCGGGTTGAGTCTAAATACATTTCGGGTCGGTTTTGGGTCAACCCATCTAACCCGTTTATTAAACTGGTCAGGTTCGGGTTGGGAATAAATTAATCAGGTCGACCCGCCAACCCATTTAACATTTTTTCCTTAAATTAAAAATAATATATATATATTTTTATACGGGTTAAATGGGTTAAACGAGTCGACCCACATATCTATTTAACATGTTTTGCCTATGTAATGTGTCAACTTTTGTATATAAAACGGGTTAAATGGGTCAACCTGAAACCGTTTAACATATTCAACCCGTGTAACCTATTTAACCCACCAACCCAAGTATATATACGGGTTAAATGGGTCAGGTTTGGGTTATGTTTAAACAGGTTAGGGTTGACATAACTGAACCGATTATTTAAACAGGTTAGGTTCGGGTTGGGGTTTTCTGACCCGCCGACCTGTTAACCCGAACCCGCCAACCCGAACCCGACCCGAATTGTCATCCCTAGTTTATGTACCCACCAACCCGAACCCGACACGAATTGCCACCCCTAGTTAGAGTTACTACTGCTAAGCATAACTTAGTATTGTTAGTGATATTAGTGAAACATATGCTAAGCAGTTAGTACTGTCAGTTAATACTGCTAGTATATATTATTACTGCTAATCGAAGTTAAGACTGCTCAGAGACTTAGAAGAAATACTACTAAGTAGTTAATACTGCTAGTATAAAAGTTACTACTGTTAGTGTAACTTAGTACTGCTAGTGTAAGTTAGTACTGCTTAAGTAAAGTTACAACTGTTAGCATAAAGTTGGTACTGCTAGTGTAACTTAGTACTGCTGATGAAGAATGAAGAAAATATTCTAAGTAGTTACTACTGCTTGTACACAGTTAGTGCTGCTGGAATAAAAGTTAATGCTGCTGGTTACAATTGCTGGAATAAAATAAAAAGAAGTCTGTGAGCACAAGAACGAAGACCTTCATCGTATGCTTGGTTTAAGTTTTTGTAAAATGGAGTGACCTCCCATAGGGGGAGATTGTTAGGAATACGAAAATCCTAGGAAAATATCGGTCACTCCATAGATAATTGTCGTTAGCTCGTTAAGTATTATTTGGAACCTTAATAGGCCAAGTTAGGAAAAGCCCATGGAAAGCCCATGTTAAGCCCATCTATGACCGGCCTTATTAGGGTATTTATACACCTCTCCATGCCTTGCAGAGGTGGTTGGTTGGTTGTAATTTTCACATAGTTAATGCATTTCTTTTCTTTTACTTTATCTCACTAGAAATACTTCCTTCATCCCCACTTTCTCTCTCTAATTCTTGTTGTTAAAGATTACTAATATTCTTCAGTGTTGAACTTTGAGAAAAAAAGATATTTAAGTAAATTTTGAAAGACATCCACGTAAAGAAGACTGTACAATTTCAATTTTGGCAAATGGAGCATTGAGAAAAAAGGCGCTATTATTATATGCCATTTGACATAAGCACTTCTCGACTAGTCAAACCTGCTTATGCTTTTAGAAATTGAGCCATTATTTAAAACAACCTATTTAACTCAAATATTCATATAATCACTTTGGACAGGCAATCCTAAACACCCTCAAAATTTGCTTCGGATAATCACGCTCAGAACTGTTGGCCTTTTCAAAACGCAACAAGATATAATAAACGAATCTAAGAGGATGTTTTGGATGTCTTATTTAAGTGTTGTTCCGCTTATTTTTCAACTACATAAGCAGCAATTAGTGTTGAGTTAAAACCATCAATCAGCCCTCTTTTAATGGAACTATCTCACCATAAAAAATTTCAAAGCAGATTAGCATTAACAATAAACAATCCTAAACACCCCCTAATAATCCTAAACTCCTAAATTAATATTTTTTAGCTAATAAAAACCCAAAATCAATCCTAAGTACTCCCAATTTCCAATTCCAAATGAGCTGCGAAAGCGAACTAAAAACTGTTGAGGAAAAAAATGCTTTCCTTTTGCGTGTTAACCTTGCATGATTCATGAAACTCCTTTAACTTTTCAATAGCTCTTGCAGCTTCTTTTGTTTTCCTTTGAAGAACCTGCATTCGAACAAATTAAACTATCATTTGTGTGTTTCGCGTTGATATAGAAAATTCAATTTGTTCGATTCAAATTCATTCTTCCTGCTATTTTTTTGTGGAAAACTAGAAGGGAGGGGGGTTGAATAGTTTTGCCGATTAAAATTTACTTTTCAAAATTATAGTTTGAGTTTATGTGAAGTTGACGATATTGATTGATGCACGATATATGAGATAAATATATAATGCAAGTAAAGTAAAGAAAGAGTAAGAAAAGATATAACCGAGACATAAGCGTTTATAGTGGTTCGGCTACAAGGACACCTTTCTTGCCCTACTCCACTCCTCGAGTCACCTATTCGAGAGTTTGTAAACACTAGTCACCAATCTCCTTTAATCGACGGAGAAGCCTCACAACGTCGCTTACACCTTTTTAACGGTATAAAGCTAATTACCAGATTATAACAAAGGTAGAATCAACTTCTTTATACAAGGATGATGAATGATCACTTAATAAACAAACCAACTTTCTAATCGGATTAATAATGGTTAATATAGTTTTCTTATATTTGGTTCGACCGCTCTTTTATCTTTTTTTTAATTAGCGTGCGTGGGTTAAAGTGCCTTGAATTGATTGTAGTCACCAACCAAACCGTGCCAGTCTCTCAGGCTGAAAACCTCCTTTTCCCATTAGAATTAGGATTTAGACTGACATAGGTTTAGAATATGATAGAATTAACATAGATTAGATAACCAAGATATTAGTTGAATTGATAGATTTAACCTTGCTTTAAGTGTTCGACACCCTACTTACCACAAAACTACTACCGATTGGGTACACTGCCCGTTAAAGTGTTGTTTTTGGTTTAGTCGGCAAAATATAAATTTAAAACTTGAATCAATAAAATATACACCACACAACGACACATCATCAATATTAGATAAATTATTTCGATGAAGGTGAAATGTTCATCGAATTTGTGATTCAAAATCAATTCTTTTCTTACTCTCTTGAAGACTTTGCTCAAATTCTTGACATACCTTGCGAGGCGTCTTTACTGACAAATGGTCACTTGACGAGTTAGCATATGGTGTCCCTACGGATGGTCCATATCAAACCAACCCTATTGGGAAATAAATTGTAACAGACTTAATTCTGATAGTATAACAGTTAAGTCTGGTAGTAATAGTTAGTTCTGTTAGTATTGAGTTAATACTGGCAGTACTAAGTTAAGTCTGGCAGTACTAAGTTAGTACTGGTAGAATAGCAGTACTAGAGTTAGTACTGGTCATAGTTAGTTCTGTTCATAGTTAAGTCTGTTTATGTAACAGAATAGTAATAGTTATCTTAGAGATATCTTAGGAGATATCTTAGGAAAGGATATGTATTATCCTTTCACACGGTTGTAAAGCCCATTAGGGTTTCCTTGGTGTATAAGAGGAACCCTAAGGCACAATGTTATGTACTACGTGATTGAAAATATCAATAGAAGCATAGAGCTTAATAGCAATTTAGAATTATTGTTTCTTCTTTATTCTTGTGTTAAGATTCCGCATTAACACTTGATATTCATAGTCAGTGTCTCTCATATAGTTGATTTGGATTTATCCAAGTTATCTATCGTCTTACAAAGGCTAGTCAGATCCTATACCAAGGACCTACAAGTGGTATCAGAGCCTTTAGAGGGACTCTGAGAAAGAAGAATCACTAAACCCAGGACAAACACCCTACTTCAAGATCTTTACAAATGTCTCACTGCTAATGATGAGTTCTCACAACATTCAGTGCATGAAGAATCGAAAACATGAAGATGCATCAGACACTGGTGTGCACCTCAAACAACAACAAGTGATTCTCAACAATGCTATCTCAAAATAACAACTCCCAATTCTGAAGAAGGAGGAGTATGATATATGGGCTATGGAGATGGAGCATTACCTTGAGTACATTGACAATGAAGTATGGAAGGTAATTCAGAATGGAAACTCCAAGAAGAGAATTTCAACTGGAAAGGATGGTATTGTTCGAATACTTTCACCAGTTACTGCTGCAGAGATTCAAGCTGTTGAAAAGGAAAGGAAGGCTAAGAATATCTTGCTGATGGCCATTCCCAAAGAACATATGAGAAGATTTCATGGAATGGATGATGCAAAAGAGATCTGGGAAGCCATCAGAACTAGGTTTGGTGGTAATGCAAATTCGAAGAAAATGCAAAAGGCTGTTTTCAAACAACAGTTTGAAGCATTTAAAATATCCAATTCAGAAGGGCTAGAAAAGGGATATGATAGATTTCAACAGTTACTTTCTCAATTGGAAGCTCATGGTGCTGAAGTATCAACAGAGGATGCAAATCATAAGTTTCTTAGATCTTTGCCACCAGCATGGTCCAATTGGCGGGGGGGGCATGACAATGGAACTAATCCAGAGATTGACACTTTATCTATTGATGATTTGTACAATAATCTTAGAGTTTTTGAGCAAGAAACCCAAGGTGCTTCAAAAACATCTTCAAGTGCTCAAAATGTTGCTTTTGTTTCACAAGCAACGATTAGCACTAATAAGTGGAAGTTGGTTTTACTGGTGCGACAGTACTTGCACTCCTTCTACTTCTCTTTGTTTTTTTTTTTTTTTCTTTTTGTTTTTTTTTTTCAATAACCCAATATTCCTGACAAAGAAGTTCTTGCTGGTTTTGTGATGATGTAATATATTCCTCTTTCGCCAAAACAATCAGTGGATGGGGACTTTACTTCTGAAGATCTGGAACAAATTGATGATGTAGACATTGAAGAGATGGACATAAATTGGCAAATAACAATGATTGCCTTATTTCGAAATGAAGAAGTTTATAAGGAAAACAGGAAGGAGAGTTCGAGTGGATGGAAAATTCATCTGTTGCTTTGACAAAAGAAGCTTGAACTGCTTCAATTGTCACCTCACTGGTCACTTTGTAGGGAATGCTCTGTTTTTTACAGCATTGGTTTGCTTTTTTACCTACAGCAATGGGGACACATGATGGAAAGATGAAGAGAGACTCCTTTTATCAATCAAGAAGCTGGGAAAGCAAGAGAAGATAGCAGATGGGCTTGCTGACAATGGATGATGGGATTGTCAATTGGGGAGAACATATGAAGCTGGGGGGATGATGAAAAAAATCATGCACGTTAGGGCTATAGTCAAGCCAATGAGGTATCTTTGTGTTCTAAACATGCATTGATTATACAATACTCTTTAAAACACTATAGTGATGAACAAAGAATCAGTTAGGTGATCAAGATGCACAAATGCGTGCCTATAGTCAAGCTGTTAAGAGAAAACTAGAAGCTCAACTTGTTCACTTTTCAAAAAAATAGCAACTCTTATCATAAATGATAAAGTTCATTTTCAGGCTAATGAATTATATGAAAAAGATGAAAATGTTAAATGATATAGGAGAATAGGAATGAAAGCTGTCAAAGAAAAGGAACAAATTGCCGAAACATTTTAGATTCATGAAAAGGATTCTTCAAGATCTTTGGAGCATTAATGAGTATGCATGAGATTAAATAGTAAATTGGACCTCTAGGATTTGAGATACAATCAAACAATGAGGTTCTAAGTTATGAGGAAGAAATGAAACTTTTCTGTTTTTAATTGTTCAAAAGTGGAATTCAGTAGTAGGAAAACCTTTGTACAGTAGATTTTCAAAGACTAATGATTTTAAAGGTGTTCCACATCCCTTAAGTGGAGATTATACTCCTAAACCACAAGAGAAATTGATGATTCTTTGTATGTTTATGGTAAGAAGGGTTCTCAAAAAAACCTGAAATTAGTGACTCAGATGACAATTCTTCTGAGCATTCTACCTGTCAATCAAATGACAGTGAAGGATCTTGTGGAAATACCTCTGAGCACTCTTTTGAGACTAAATCAGAAAGTTTAAGTGTACCAAATGAGGTGTCTAAGTCAAGGTTGGAAGTAACAAATGAAAAGGTTATGTCTGAATTACAAGAAGTTAAACCTAGTTGTGCAAAACACGTAAAAACTCTAGGCCAACCTCTCAAAGATAAAGAAACACAGGAAGTTAATTGGAAAGAATTTAGAATTGATATGATGAAAGAGAACTAGGGGGAAAGGTTTACTCTTTTACAAAAGAAGAAATGTTTTGTTTGTGGTAGTCTAAGTCATTTGTGTTGAAAGATTCGTGACTATTATGAAAAGAAAATGGGCAGGGAAGTCGAGGTTAAGTGGGTTTTTTAATACTGGTAATTGGGTGGCAAAACCAGTATGGACTAATGCAAACAGGGTTAATCATGCTAATATTTTGTTCCTAGATCCGTAAATTAATGCTGGTCAGGCCAAATTTTTAATACTGTTAGGCATAATTTAATTACTGTTCGGACAATTTTAATTATGTTAGGGCCTAAATATAATGATGTTAGTTAAAGTTAATACTGCTAGATTCTAGACAACCAGTACCTCACAGACCTCACACAGTGTAAGTCCCAAAGACTCACAGAGATCAAGTAAATCAAGAAGGGATTTTTCTTACATTCAATTCATTTTTCTATGAAACCCTTTGCAAAACTACAGCACAAATGTCCAATTCTCTGTTGTTAAATAATGGGAAGTTGGGGATCTGCTGTAAGGACCTCAGCAAGTTTTAATTGGTAGGAACACTAGACAAACTTCCATTTATAACAATGGACCGACTTTATTAAGACTGTGAAATGTAAAGGTCACAAGGCAGACCAAGCCTGCAAAGGCTTGGCGTCAACTAAGAGAAACTAAATTTTCTCTTTTTCATGTTGCAGGGGAACATCCATGAAGAACATGGTAGATAGATGGTATATTAGATAGTGGATGCACAAGGGCACATGACAGGTAACAAGGATCAACTAGAGGATTTTGAAGAATTCAATGGGGGATCTGTTACCTTTGCGATCGGTAGCAAAGGCTACATATTGGTAAAGGAAGAATAAGAGTTGGTAATTTAGATTTTGATAGTGTGTTTTTTGTAAAAGAATTAGGGCATTTTAAACTTTTCAATATTACAATATGTGCAAGCAGTATAAGGTTCTTTTTACTGAAAATGGAATGGTCTTGTTGTGTCTTCTGACTTTAAGATGCCTGATGAAAATCAGATACTCTTAAAGGTCCCTAGACACCACAATATGTACAGTTTGATATGAAGACACCTACTCCTGCAAAAGGTTTTGCCTGTTTGATTGCTAAAGCCACATCTGATTAATCTAAATTATGGCATAGAAGGTTAGGTCATATCAATTTTAAAAATCTAAACAAACTTGTGAAGGGAAACCTTGTCAGAGGGCTACCTTCCAAGGTTTTCAAAAATGACCACACATGTGTTGCCTGCCATAAAGGCAAACAACATAGGGCCTCTTGCAAGGCCAAGTTAGAAAGTATTAAATAATGTGTCACTACAAACTTGCATATGGATCTTTTTGTCTTAATTCTGGGAAAGCATTAATCATGTAAGTTATTGCCTTGTAATTCTGATGATGTATACAGGATTTAGTTTGGAGTATTTCTTTTTGGCCTCTAAGGATTGAATCTAGTGAATTCTTCAGACCTTTATTAGGCAGATTGAAAACCAGCTTAGTCATAGGGTTAAAATCATTAGATCAGATAATGACACTGAATTTAAGAATAGAGATATGCTTGAATTTTGTGGGAACAAGGGAATAAAACAAGAGTATAGTAATGCTAGAAACTCACATCAAAATGAGTTGCTGAACGATATGAAACAGAACCCTATTTGAGGTACTAGAACTATGTAGCAGATTCTCTTCTTACAACACTTTTTGGGCAGAAGCGTTAGTACTACTTGCTATATTTTTAATAGGGTAAGAGTGACTAAACATTTAAAAACAAAACACCTTATGAGCTTTTTGTTTGGCCACAAACAAATTATCAGCTACATAGACCTTTTCGGTGTGTCATGTTACAATTTTAGATACTCATAGTGGCTTGCAAGTTTGATGGAAAATCTGGTGAAGGATTCTGGTTGGTTACTCGCTAAATAGCAAAGCCTATAGGGTTATAATTTAGTAACCAAAAGAGTCGAAGTAAATTTGCATGGTTAATTTTCTTGAAGATAAACCCAATGTCCAAGGATTAAGTAGGGTATCGATGGATGTTTGAGATGATTATCTTATTATTCTGATGAACTATATTCATGTATCTTTGCAAAATCAAGCTAACCCACATGCAGGTGCTTCAGAAGTAACTAACAGTGCAGGTACTTTACAAACTCCAAGTTTTAATGCCTCTGAGGAAAAAGATGAGGATGTAGAGATTTTTGTTGTACCTTCAACTGTGAGGAATACTGAAGGAAAAGCTGAATCAAGGAAATCTTCCACAAATTCAAAAGAAGAAAAGAGAGATCTTGACAGAACTTTCCTCAACAAGAGAAGAAGGCTTTTTCTACTGACACTTCAGAAGATAATCCTAAGATTCAAGCTTTTAGAAGAGAGTTGGAAGAGATTGCTCTAAAGCATTTAGGAAAAGTATCTGAAAACACCACTACCAGTACTACTTCAGTTAATACTGGTAGTGAGCCAGTTAATACTGGTAGTTTTGATGATGATGATTCACCTATGCCAGAGCTCGAAATCTTTCACAAGTCTGAGACAGGAATTTTTGATGAGGCATCTTATGATGAAGAGGGTGTGATAACTGATTTTCACCAGACCTACCAAAACAGAATTTGAAGTCAGTCCTACTCTACACTTAGGGATTCATAATATCCAACCAAAAGTCAATACTTGGTGATCCTAAGTCAGGCTGTGCAAACAAGAAGCAAAGTACAGCCAAAATCAGGAGATATGCTCTTCTCAGTCATATTCAAAAGCAGAAAGAAACCAATCACAATGATCAAACAACATTGTTTGTATACCTATTTTCTAATCTCAGAGGGAACCTAAAAAGGTTGCTGAGCCTTTACAAGATGAAGTGGTTCAAGCCATGCACGAAGAACTGTTACAATTCAAGCTACAAAAGTAGGGGTTTCATGTAGATCTTCCTCATGGAATGAGTGTGATTGGTACAAAAGTGGGTTCTACCAGGAACAAAAGAGATGAAAGAGGTATGGTTGTGAGGATAAGCAGATTGGTTGCCTAAGGGTTCACACAGAGGAAGAATGGTATTGACTATGATGAGGTTTTTGCTTGTGGCCAAGAATAGAAACCTATCAGGTTGTTTTAGCCTTGGCTCATTTATAGGGTTCATAGTATTCCAAATGGATGTAAAAAGTGCTTTTCTGTATGGCACTATAGATGAAGAGGTTTATGTCTCACAACCTCCTGGTTTTGTTGATCCTGATCATCCTAATAAGGTTTATAAGGTGGTCAAAGCTTTGTATGGACTGCATCAAGCTCCTAGAGGTTGGTATGCAACATTCCTAGAGAAGCATGGATACAAGAGGGGTACAATTGAAGAGACTTTATTCGTTAAAAGGGACAAAAAGGATATCATGCTGGTTCAAGTGTATGTTGATGATATCATTTTTGGTTCTACCAACAAGTCTTGGTGTGATGAGTTTGAAGCCTTGATGAAAAGCAGATTTCAGATGAGTTCCATGGGTGAACTCACATTTTTCTTAGGTCTACAAGTCAAACAGAACAAGGGAGGAATCTTCATATCTCAAGACAAGTATGTAGCTGAGATACTCAAGAAATTTGATCTTGTAAATGTGAAAGCTGCAATAACTCCCATGGAGACCAAGGTGCCTTTGACAAAGGATGAGGAAGCTATTGATGTAGATGTACACTTGTACAGATCCATGATAGGTTCCCTCATATATTTAACTGCCTCTAGACCTGATTTTATGTAATGCTAGTATGTGTCTCGTTCACGTTTTCACGGTACCTCCAAAGACTTCTCATCCTCATGCGTGTCAAGAGAATCTTAAGTATTTAAGGGCAAACAAACTTGGGCTTTATAGTATCTAGGGGAATCAACCTTTGATTTGGAAGCATTCTCTGATAGTGCTTATGGTTGGTCAACCTGACAGGAAATCACAACAGGTGGTTGTCAATTTTTGGACAAAAAGGACTATATCTCATGGCAATGTAAGAAACAGACAATAGTGGCTACCTCAACAACTGATAGCTGGGAATATGTAGTGCTGCAAATTGGCTGTGGAATAAGTATTGTGGGTTCAACTCAATTGCTGGATAGGTTTCAATTTCATGAATACAAAATCACATTGATATGAAAGCACAATCTGCATTGTGAAGAACCCAGTTTATCATTCCAAGACAAAGCACATCGAGATACGTCACCATTTTTTAGAGATTGTTATGAGAAGAAGCTCATTAGTGTGGAGAAAATTCACATAGACTTAAATGTAGCTGACTGTTGATCCAAAAACATTTTGATGGCCACGAGTGTTAATTACTTGGTGGTTCGCATGGTATGATAAAACCCATTAGCTACATTTTAAGGGGTGTTAGTGTGCATCGTTTGTTTAATTCTGGTTAGCTAAGTAGAATTAGTCCTAATATTGTGAGGTAGTTTTTTATTATTACTGTAGTTATGTCATATTAATACTGGTAGTTAAGTAGACTTAATTCAGGTAGATTAGTTTTCATTAATTATGTCTATACTATCTTGCAGCATGTTTTTCTTTGTTTTAGACTAATTTTTGCAGGCATAGCATTGATGTGCAGATGAAAGGCAGGCGTGCTAAGGTTTTAGCTTTTGTAAATCTTAAGTAAATACTTAATTCTGGTTGAAAAAGAGTTAATTCGGGTTGATTCTTAATTAATTCTGGTTGACCAAAAATGAAGTCTCGGTATAGTGTAATTTTTATATGATAGGTTATTGTTAATGATGGTTGCAGGAATTGACTTTCTTTGTTTAATCACTTGTTTTTAAATGTTATTCGTTTGGACTTTTTACGGCATATAATCGTTTCTCCAAAGAAGGCTATATATAGATAAAGTTTGCTTTCTCTTTATAATGTATCTTTTTATTGCTATCTCCTTTTTGCAAAGTAAAAATCCTCTTTAATTTTATAACGAACATAGTCAAGCGTCCTGTTACCAGCATCTACAACCTCACAAGCATCAAAACCCAAGTATTGATACGATTGTCCAATGGCCCAATTAAAATATTGTGACAAACACAACAAGTGGGTTTTTGCGCAAGCCGGCGACAAGTGCCAGGGTTTGCTGATCGATAGTGGATTTTATTCGAGGTTTAAACCTCAGGTAGCCTTAACTTCTATCCAACTTCTATGATTCCCTTGCTAAACAGTTTTGGCAGATGCTACTGGCCAATCTATAGTGATGGGACTCTAGAACTAAATGCAACATTGATACCATAGGGGTACATAATACTGAGGCGTCTTTAGAGACACACTTCAATTAGAAGACGCACAGGGGAGTAACAATGTTGCCAAATGATGGAAATTTTTGAGGAGATTGGCAAATAGGGTATCCTACTGATGGAACCTCACTTTTTGGGAAAAGTTTATTTCAACCCATGGAGATATTTTATTCACCATCGTTTTACACTGTTAAGCTCTCTAAAAGTGGTGGATGGGACTCAATTCGGGTTGCAAATCTTGCTACTGCTTTGATTTGGCTAACCACTGATAGAGAGTTTATATCTTCTTCCAAAACTTATTTTTGATGGTATGGTGGCAAATTTGGAAAGCAAGACAAAGTTTTTGATGTATCCTCGTTTTCTGCAAATGATTTTGAATATTCAAACGGAAAACAAACACCTTTATCTGGCTGTGAGCCTAACCAAAAAGATCTTTGGGAACATGAAAAGGGGTTTTTGAGGGACACCAAGACCTTTATTGCCTGCTATGTTACTTGTTGCTACTAACCCAAATGCAGGTCAAGAACATGATGTTGTTGCTCAATCCCAACCATCATCATCCACACCTCCAGTACTATCTACATCATCACCTCCAGTACAATCTCTACCTCCTATCCCTGCATCCATTCCTACACCTACACCTATTCCTAAAACTAAACCTGCACCATTTGAACATACCTTTGAGGAGCCATCTCCTGTCCACCAACACTTCTTACCCCCATAAGAACAGGCTCAAGGACAAATGCCTATGGATGATTTACTTCAGGTAGTTCCTCAGTTGATCTCAAGAATTGACAGCCTGGAAACGGATCTCAAACAAACCAAGCTGACAATGGGGAATGCTCTTGTGAAGTTAGTCAAGAAAGTGAAGAAGTTAGAAGGGTTTTTGAAGAAGAGAAATATGGTTTTATCAGACTCTGAAGAGGAAGAACCTAAGGCTCAGGGGGACAAGTCCAAGATGATCTCTCTAAATTATTTGGTACAGGACTAGGGGGAGTTTTTATTTACTCCTTCTATACAAAAGTAGATGCTTCAAGGGGAGGAACAAGTGGAAGACATAAGTCCTAATACTCTTGAAGCAGCCAAAACTCTCCTCCAGGGTTGCTCTCTTAAGCCAATGTCCCATTGATAAGGGAAGGCGATACAAGAGAAGAAAGAGGCTCAAGGGAATAAGAAGTTGTTCCTCAGCGTGGATTTTCAAGAAGAGTTGTTAGGTGCTGTAAAATGTATCTTTTGAACAGTTAATACTGCTGAGGAGTTAATATGGCAGTATTAAACTTGTACTGGCAGGGATCAAGTTATTACTGGTAAGTGAACAAGTTAGTCTGTTAGGCTAAAAAAGTCTTATCTCCTTCTCTCTTGATAAAGCCAAAGAGCAGGGAAAGCTCCTCTATGATTGAGTGAAGAAACTCCTAAAAGATGTCAATAGGAACAAATTTTTACTAAGAGGAAGCTCGCCTTGCTGAAGCAATCAGATTGGATTCTTTACAGAAAGAAGAGGTGGCTAAGCAAGTACATTTGGATTCTCTCCTAGCACAAAGAATTGTAGAAGAAGAAGAGTTAAATGAGCAACAAAAGAAAAGAAAAGCTCAAGTTCAATTTGAAGCTCAGCATTACACAGATGAAGATTGGGATTTGATTAGAGCAAAGATTGAAGCTAATGCAGAGTTGTCAAAAAGCATGCTAGGAAGTGACTTACAATGAGAAGATTTTGCAAAGAAGATGGTTGATCTTGTAAACCAAAGGAAGAAATATTTTACAGAGGAAAGAGCTAGAGCTAAAATAAATAAACCCATGATCCAATCACAACTGAAGACTTATATGATGAATTACTTGAAGAATCAGGGAACATGGAAGTTATCTCAGCTGAAGAATTTGAGTTTTGAAGAAGTCAAGAAGGAATTTGATAAGCTTGTGAAACAGGTTGAATCCTTTGCACCAATAAATTTTGAAGCCACTAAAGCTAGTTTGAAAAGATTTGGTGAAGAGCTTCAGACAAAGACTTCAAAAAGACTGTAGTGTGTGAGCAAAGGATGATGAGCCAACCAAGAAGTCTGGAAAAAGAAGAAAACAGATGGCAAGGAAAGGATTGCATAAAGACCTTGATAAGGATGATTCTGAAGAATTAGATGAAGTTAGTAAACAAGAAGAGTCTGTCACAGGTACTAAAACTCAAATTAATCTTGTTCCTGTAGCTATGAAAACACCTAGTATAGCTACCTATAAGATCATCAAGCAAGGAGAAAAAGGAGTGTACCAAATAGTTAGGGAAGATGGAACTGATATAGTGTACATTAATTTTGGTGCTATGCTGAAGGATATATCTAGAGATGATCTTACTGAGTTATATAGGATTGTAATGAATAGATATGGGATGGATGGACCAGAGGATGAGCTAGAGAAGGTATTTTGGATGTACTTAAAGAATATGTTTGAAGAACCTCTTAGTACAGATCCTATTTGGAGTGCATTAGGACAGCAAAGGATCATAAGTTGGAGATATTATGATTCCTGTAGAGTACACTGCTTGAACTTAGAGTCAATGGATATATATATGTTGATTGAAAGAACATATCCATTATCTGCTGAAATGTGCAAAGCCATGCTAGATAAGAAACTTCAAGGAGGAAAGCCAGATGAGAATTGCTATAAAATGTTAAAAATGATGGAAAAGCAAGCTGGTATTAGGAAGTAGTGAAGTTTGAAGAGTTAGAAGTCTAGGATAGAGATGAGAAGGATAACACTTGGTGGAGGTGCTATGCACTAACACAACAAATGGTTATCAGTTCACCATGTCTAACTGACATAAGGACTGGCTAGTCCAGGAGCAAACGGCTCTTGGTAAAGACTTCTCAAATCCGTTCTATGGTTGACAACTTGCAAATAAGTTGTATGGTTTTCAACTCACCATATCTGTTTAAGTGAAGAGTTGGCTAGCCCACAAGTTTATGGTGTGGGTAAGGCTGTGGAATAAACCATAACTAGTCCCATAAAGATTATCGGCTTATGGTAAGACCAATATTGCAAATCCTTATTAGATGGTTGACACTTTACCAAAAAGTGGATGGTATATCAACTCACCAAGTTTCATGTACAAAGAGTTGACATGGTTATCAATCCACCATGGAATTTACCTTTTCTAGGCGATGCCAAAATGATTGGACTAGCCAGAGCAAACAGCTAAGGTAAAGGCATATCAAATCGTTTATGGCTGGTAATGGTTTGCCAAAAAAACCATTGGTCTTTAACTCACCAATGTTTAATGTACTGGAGATGTTGAAATGTTTTCAGTCAACCATGGACATGCACCTTTCTGGTGGCCAAAGGACTGACTACTCTAGAGTTAATGGCTAACTGGTAAAGAGACATCAAATCCATTAAAATTTTCAAATGATAACCTTCCACAGGCAGTTGACACACTGGAAGTGATGAGAATAGACTGAAACTTTATGATTTGATGTACATATTGTCAATGTTGCTGATATGATGGATTGCTGAAGAGCTTTGAAGAATAGTTGCTGCAAAGATCAAAAGAGATGATTTGAAGTGTTGCAGATCAAGAATAACTTGAAGAATTCTATTTACAACATCCTCAGAATGCTTAAAGTATTTAAAGTAAAAGATCAAGAATGTTTTGAAGGAACTTGAAGTTCACAAGTGAAGATCAAGTTAGGGGAGGATTGTTGGGAAATAGATTGTAACAGACTTAATACTGGTAGTATAACAGTTAAGTCTGGTAGTAATAGTTAGTTCTGTTAGTACTGAATTAATACTGGCAGTACTAAGTTAAGTCTGGCAGTACTAAGTTAGTACTGGTAGTCTTAGCAGTACTAGAGTTAGTACTGGTCATAGTTAGTTCTGTTCATAGTTAAGTCTGTTTATGTAACAGAATAGTAATAGTTATCTTAGAGATATCTTAGGAGATATCTTAGGAAAGGATATGTATTATCCTTTGACACGGTTGTAAAGCCCATTAGGGTTTCCTTGGTGTATAAGAGGAACCCTAAGGCACAATGTTATGTACTACGTGATTGAGAAATATCAATAGAAGCATAGAGCTTAATAGCAATTTAGTATTATTGTTCTTCTTAATTCTTGTGTTAAGTTTCCGCATTAACACTTGATATTCATAGTCAGTGTCTCTCATATAGTTGATTTGGATTTATCCAAGTTATCTATCGTCTTACAAAGGCTAGTCAGATCCTATACCAAGGACCTACAAGTGGTATCAGAGCCTTTAGAGGGACTCTGAGAAAGAAGAATCACTAGATCACAAACAAACACTCTCCTACAATTCTATACAAAATGTCTCAACCTGCTAATGATGAGTTCTCACAACATCTCAGTGATGAAGAATCAAACCATGAAGATGCATCAGACACTGGTGCTGCACCTAAACAACAACAACAAGTGATTCCTCAAACAACTGCTATCTCAAATATCAAACTCCCAATTCTGAAGAAGGAGGAGTATGATATATGGGCTATGGAGATGGAGCATTACCTTGAGTACATTGATAATGAAGTATGGAAGGTAATTCAGAATGGAAACTCCAAGAAGAGAATTTCAACTGGAAAGGATGGTATTGTTCGAGTACTTTCACCAGTTACTGCTGCAGAAATTCAAGCTGTTGAAAAAGAGAGGAAAGCTAAGAATATCTTGCTGATGGCCATTCCAAAAGAACATATGAGAAGATTTCATGGAATGGATGATGCAAAAGAGATATGGGAAGCCATCAGAACTAGGTTTGGTGGTAATGCTAATTCAAAGAAAATGCAGAAGGCTGTTTTCAAACAACAGTTTGAAGCATTTAAAATATCCAATTCAGAAGGGCTAGAAAAGGGATATGACAGATTTCAACAGTTACTTTCTCAATTGGAAGCTCATGGTGCTGAAGTATCAACTGAAGATGCAAATCATAAGTTTCTCAGATCTTTGCCCCCAGCATGGTCCAATCTGGCAATGACAATGAGAACTAATCCAGAGATTGACAATTTATCTATTGATGATTTGTACAATAACCTTAGAGTTTTTGAGCAAGAAATTCAAGGTGCTTCAAAAACATCTTCAAGTGCTCAAAATGTTGCTTTTGTTTCACAAAGCAAAAGTAGCACTAATAAGGTTAAGTCTGGTTTTTCTGGTGCATACAGTTCTTGCACTCCTTCTACTTCTTCAACCAATATTCCTGAAAAAGAAGTTCTTGCTGGTTTTGCTGATGAAGTAATCTATTCCCTCTTTGCCAAACAAAAATAGAAATATGATATTCGAATAACTTAAAAAACAGTGATAACCTTATAACTAGTTTTTATTATGGATCTAGTCGTTTGATTTCCAAGCTATCCTAGCTATATGGTGAAAAAGGTGGCAATCCGGCTCCGACTATAAAGTCTCTCTTGTGTGAGTCGGAATATCATAAAATATCACACTCGCACGTGTTGTGCAATAAAGTAGATTCACATAGCAAAAGGAAATAACCACTACCCCCAAAGAAAAAAAAAAAAAAGAATGAAGAAATGATGACCTCGAATTTCCTGGTGTGAACGGTTGAGAATTTAAGTTATGGAAACTTCCAGACCTGAATCGCATAAACACCTCACCTTCAAATCTTTAGTGCACAGTTCTAGGGGTTTTAACCCCCACTTACTAAGATGCATATGGAGAAAATACGCAAGTTAGGCATTTGTAACTTTGTTCAAAAACCACAACGACGTGTCCATAATCCCCTCGCTTTGACAATCATCTCCTTAATAATTGTGCCGACAATAGCTATCATAGAACCCTCGCAACAAAACTATTTTTTCATGTTGTGATCTACTAAACTCTTTTTCTTCTTCATTACAATACAAGAATAGATATCTTAGAATCCCCGTTAACAATTACTTTTTTGTGCCTATAGCGTGTTGTACTCTTTTTCTTCTTCAATACCATACAACCAATTATAGAAATTGAGGTGTGGATTTGGATATGGATCATTCAGGTTACGTTGCATATATGCCTTAAATGTGTCAGAATCCATAACCACCATACTTATGGTCTTAAAACCCTCCATCTGTAAACAAGAAAAACTAAAACAAAAGTAAGAAACATCAGATATGTTAATGACAGGAAACAAGCAAATCCAAAGTAGCACAAATTAAGATTAAAAAAATCAGATCTATATAGTGATATACAAGGGTGTTCAAATATTCCTTGTGACACATTGAACAAGATATAAAGTAAGAATTTGGCCATGAGCAAAGCCAATTATAGATCACAAACGGATCTGATATCAAGGGTCATTCACATCAACATAAAAAAGACAACACAAGTAATCAATTACTATAAAATTAAGGATATAATACCATACAAGTATCTAACGGGTTACATAAACCAAATCTATGGTTGATTGTGTCAAATCACAAATCGAAAAGCACCATCAAAAGACATAAATACTTTTAATTTTTTATATATATTTTTAAAGACTAATCTTAATTTGTACTTATAAAAGATTAAACATTTTAATTACTTTATTATTATTATTACAACATTAAGTTCGGTCGAATTTTGTTATGAACCATAATTCGAATTAATGTCTATTTGTTTCTTTTTTTGTTTTTACAAATGGAAAATGCATAAAAGATTAACGAAAAACCTGAAAAAGATGGAGAAATTGAGTAGGGTGGAGAAGTTGAGTAACTGGGGGGAGTCGAGCAGGTGTATATGTGTGAGGTGGTGGGTATAATAAATGTGTGAAGGCAGGTGGGTAGATGGGTATAATAAATATGTGATGTGGGTGGAGTAGGTGGTAATGATAAATGTGTGTGTTAAGTGGATATAATAAATAGAGAAATAAAATATTAAATTTATGGTACTTATGACTTTTTCATTAATATTGATATAAGACAAAACAACAAAGAGTTTGGCAGTTGAGCAAGATTATTTTGAATAGGGGTTTCATTTTTTACCATGTTGAAAACCATGTTCCAAATTTTGTATCATTTATGTTGAACACGCGCGAAAGCTAATGAAAACGCGTGAAACGGGCGAAAGCTGACAAAAACGCGCGAAAACGTAAGAAAATGTCAAAAAATGGACGAAAACATGTGAAAACGAAAGAAAACGTGTGAAAGCGGATGAAAACAGAAGAAAAAGTGTGAAGGCAGACGAAAACGTGCGAAAACGGACGAAAACGTGCGAGAACGTAAGAAATCGTGCGAGAACATAAGAAAACGTGCGAGAACGTCTAAAAACAGACGAAGACGCGCGAAAGCGTACGAAAACGTGCGAAAGCGGACGAAAACGTCTGAAAACATACAAAAATGTATAAGAACGTAACAAAAAACGTAAAAAAAATAAAGCAAAAAACGTAAAAAAAGTACAAAATGTCAAAAAAGTCAATTAATTGCAATTTGGGCAAAATTTGCCAACTCTACAAATAATGAGGGAGTAGTTGGTGTGAGTTTTAGTAAATTTACACTTTTGGTCCCTCCATGTTTATTTTAATCTTAAATCTTGTCATTTTAATCTAATGAAATTGATAGTCTAGATTAGTCCTTAATACTCTGCTCTAATTTATCTTTATAATTTACTTAATGGTTTTTTTCTTAGTCTACATAGTGTGTACCCGCCTAGTTCAAATACTCGGTAAAACGTCAATTTCAGTAACACGCTAGCACTTTATTAATACGAAGTGATTAAGGGGGTGTTTGGCTAAGCTTATAGAATGGGCTTATGAGCTTATTATTAGCTTATATGTCCTAAATAAACCGAAACTAAATGTTTGGCTAAACTTATATGACTGGGCTTATGAGCTTATATAATGGGGTTTGGTAAGCCTAAACTTTGTGGCTTATATAAGGATGGGTGGGCTTATATAAGAATATTATATAAAAATACTTTTATACCCTCATTTAATTATTACACCTATTTTATGTCTATGTACTTTTTTGTCATTTTAACTTATTAATTATATATGCTAAACCAAACACTTAGTAAGGGCTTATGAGCTCATGATATATAAGCCATAAGCGTCTTTTATAACATAAGCATAAGCCTAATTCATAAGCTTAGCCAAACACCCCCTAAGACACATATTTTACTTAGTAAAGGAAAACATCAAATGGGGTATTCATATTTCAAAAAAATCAAATCTTACTTAATTTAGTAAGATTTTTATAATTTAGAATTATTTAAAAAAAATATTGAATAAAATACTTGATTTGGCAAAAAAATCGTATTTATATATTCTCATATGTAATTACTTTTATCAAGAATAATAAACATCATAAAAACTACATGCGTCAAAAATAGAAATAAAAAAACATAAAATATACGGATGTGATTTTTTTTTTTTTTTTTTTTTTAGTTTTTTTTTTTTTTTTTGTTTTTGTTTTTTTTAAACTTACATGCCTCACTGTAAATTTGAGAAAAAAGCATAGGTATAAAAGTTAAAAAAAACAATTGCTTTCCCAAATTTCTTACACAATCCTCCTTCTTCTATAACCCTCAATAGTCGATACACAAATACCCTAAATCAAAACAACTGAAGCAACAGTTAATGAACTACCGAGATTTTGATTAACCAACATGTCCTTATTTCCATCTATACCCCAAACATCTGCACACCTCCATCTCATCTAGGGTCAGTACTCGATTGTGATGAATAAAATCATGATCTAATTTTTTTCAATTCGATTTAATTGTTTTGATTGGTGTTCCAGGGCAACTAATAATACCCAATGATTTGTATATGATGTATCCTCAAACTTAGAAATTGATTTTTTGAATATATTTAATTTAATGGTAAGTGTTTATGCAGTTTTCATCTTTATGTTTGTTAATTGAATATGATATTTGTATAAGTGACCTATATTTGATTTATTGATGTATGTTTGCTCTCTTCCGTATGAATGATGAAGATTAGATGTACAAGTTGGTTTTATGTATAAATAATATATGTTGAATTTGTTTTCCATAATTCTGTGTTGGTTTGTCCATGTAGATAGTTGTTTTATATCGTGGTAGATATTTTCAATCTATCAAACTTACCTATCACTATTTATAAGCTTTAGGTAAGGTTCACCTCTTAACATGTTTTCTCTTCTAATGTTTACTTATAAATAGTGCATTCTTATGTGTTAGGATAGGTTGTTTGCCATGTTCTTTGGAACATGATTTTTTACGTTTATTAACTAGACCAATGATTATGTTAACATGGGCTATATAGTTAACAATCACTTAAATACCGTTGTATAGAAAGTTTTGAGTGATCGAAAGTGCCTGTGACATAAGTACGTTAAACAAATTTGTATTTACTTTTGTTTGTTGTCTGCACATAAGTACGTTAAACACAACTAAAATAGCTGAACCTAACAATGCCTTCTGTTATTCATATAAGATTAACGCTGAACCTTTTTTTTTGAATATCTCTTAACGCTAAACCTTCATAGTTGTTGATTTATGAAGTCTTTGTTAAATATATGTTTGTACTAATTTCATGTATAGTTTAAAAGTATGGATAATGCATATATCGAATAGAAGACACATACTAGCATAACGAGTTGTTTACGAGTGTAAAAAATCTGAGAACCAAATATTATAACAGTCCACTTCCTACTGTCGAGTGTGGTGATGGTATCGATCTCTTGAGGTGGAGACTGAGAAGTGAAGATACATCAGATTTGCCACTGAACAGTAAGTATCGGCCACTTTTATTATGGATAACTATGATGTATTATTTAATTACAAATTTTAAAATTTTCATAGCATGTGTTTATGGAAACAAAACCTACATAAGCATTGAGTATGATGCTTCAGACATGCCTGATTTACAAAATGTTGTTATAACGGTCCCTCTTCCGGATCTCAGAGAGGCACCACATGTAACACAGATCGATAGGGGAATAGAGGTTAAGTTGTAGCTTTTTGAATTATATTATGTTTGTGTTAGCCTCAAAATAATGAGTCGAACAATGGAAGTTCGTTCATAACTATATTAGGTCTCAGTCATTAAATAATTATACGTTGTAATAGGCTAGAAGGGTAAACGGGCTCGTATATTGTAAGCTAATCGGTCACGTGTATCGGGCGAAAGCCCAAGTAATCCCGAGCCCGGCCCATAGAAAGCCCATAGGCATGCAAGCCTCATGGTCTAGTATAAATACCCCTCTCCAAGGATGGAGAGGGTGTTGATTCTTGTTGGTTCTTGTTAATTCTCACATTGTAATTTTGCAAGTAATCATCCATCTTTTTCTTCTCTCTACTTTCTCTCTCTAACTTCTCTCTACAATTCTTCCAATTCTTCTCATCTTATTTTTCTTGTTTCCATAATGAAGTGAAAGTGATTTAAGGTTACCTACATTTGGTATCTGTTAGCCTTAATTTTATATAAGTCGAACAAGAATGTTATCGGTCTTATTAGTCGTAATTGGTCTTGTATTGTAATAGGCTAGACGGGTTCAACGGGCTTAGATTGTAATCTAATATTGTTCCCGTGTTGCGGGCTCAAACCCCTAGAAAATTCCAAGCCCGCCCAAGTTAAAAAGTCCCATAAGGCCACCATGGCTCAAGGTATAAATAGGAACCCACTCCACCATGAGAGGGTGAGGTTCCATTTCAAAAATTTGTGTTGTTTGTGTAACTTCCACCTCTTTATTTCTTCTCAATCATCTTTCAACTTTCTCTTATCTCTTTTCTATCTTTATTTTGCTTATTGGTATAGCTTATGTTGTGTATGGATTAAGCTTTTGGGATAACATTTGGTATCATTCGCCACGGGTGGGTTTAGTTTTTGTTAGGTTTTAGTGGTTCTTCGTGTTGTTTTTTTGTTTGTTAGTTTTTCGTTTTTTGTTAAGCAAAGTAGTTCGATTTGTTTGTTTGTAGTTTTTGTTGTTTCGTGAAAGTAGTGCTTATTTTGTGAAAATAGTGCTTATTTTGTTTGCGTGGCTAAGAAAAACGCAAGGACGAAAAGTGCTTTTAGTGGAAAACGGAACAATCGAACGAGTGGAAAACGAGTCCATCGAACGAGCAACTTCTTGCAAGGATCGAACGAGTGGTTTTTTCTGTTTTGATCGAACGAGCAACTTCTTGCAAGGATCGAACGAGTAGTGTGTTTGGTTCGAACTAGGACAATCGAACAAGCATACTCGAACTAGCGAAGATCGAACGAGCGACGATTAGTTTTGATCGAACGAGCGACGATTAGTTTTGATCGAACGAGCGACGATTAGTTTTGATCGAACGAGCGACGATTAGTTTTGATCGAACGAGCGACGATTAGTTTTGATCGAACGAGCGACGATTAGTTTTGATCGAACGAGCGTGTATTTTTTGCATCGAACTAGGACCATCGAACGAGTGACTATCGAACAAGTATTTCCTTCAACAATCGAACGAGCGCCTTTAAAATGATCGAACTAGTGAAATCATGTATGGACCGAACAAGCGCATCGAACAAGGGACACTCTTGTTGATCGAACTAGATCAATCGAACTAGAACCAATCGAACTAGACAACCGAACTAACGAACCGAACAAGCATGAACCGAACTAGGAGATTTAAATAACAACCGAACTAGAACCGAATTTAGTCATTTTTGTTTTACGGTTTTTTCTTGATTTTGTAAAATCCCGTGAAAGATACGATTCTTCTCTCGGTTTAAATCCAAGAATTGTAAAATCCCGTAAACATTAATCAAATTCAAATCCACAACAACAATCACTTTACCTACTTAAGATCCGATATCCATTCACAACATCACAATGTCAAATTCAAATACCAATTTGCAAACTCAATCATCGAATGCTCTTCATAATGCTATCATGGAAGCGGGTAGCAAAGATCGTCCACCAATGTTAGCACCGGGTAATTACGTTCAGTGGAAATCCAGAATCAAGAGATACATTGACACCAAACCTAACCGTGAACTCATCCACTATAGTCTCCAAAATCCTCCATACATATATCAATGGGCTGAGAAAACAGTTCCAGTTGCTGAAGGAAGTTCTGAAACTACCATAGAGAGGTATATGGAGAACTATAAGAATGTTTCACAAGACATACGAGATCAAATGAATGCTGAAGCTGAAGCCGTTCAGATCATTCTGACAGGGATAGATAACGATATCTACTCCACAGTTGATGCTTGTCCGAGAAGCATGTAAATGTGAAAGCCATTGAAAGGTTTGAAAAAAGGTGAATCAATTAATGTCAAGATCTCGAAACCCAATTTAATATTGGTAGTTTGGAAAATTCACATGCACTAGATGTGAATCTACTTGAAACGTATTATTCTCACGGTAGTACAGATGAATGAATGAGCTTGTCCGAAATCAGTGTAATGTTACTAATCATCAGGTCAATGTCCAGTTCTTACTTCAACTACAACCAGAATGGCAAAGGTTTGTGACCCACTGTTAAGCAAAGTCAAGTAGCTGAAACAGTCTCCTATCACAAGCTTTATGACATCTGAAGCAACACCAGAAATGAAGTCAATGAGTATACGAACAGAAAGACTTAGCACGTACTGCGAATCCACTTGCACTTTGTTGCTTTCAACAACAACCAGTTACCATCCTCCAACCATCCTACTCAAACACTCAATATTCCTCCACCAAACACAACAGTCCTACCAAAACAAAGGATAAGCAATTGTTTCTCCTTTCCTTCAGCTCTACTTATAATTCCAGAACTGCTGACATTGTTACTGAAGATGAGATCAATGTCCAAAGGAAAAGGAGATGACAACTCTTCATTGGCTTTAAAGTCTTTCACTCACATTCAAGAAGACACTACAAACCTCTACCACAACAACCACGAACATCATCAAACACTAGTCGAGCTAATCAAGATAATTCTCTAAGATTAACAAAGGAATTGGGTATGATAATCAAAGGGCAATTTAATGTTTGCTGGGGCTAGATATGGGAGAGGAGAAAATGTAGGTACTCTCCATCGTGCAAAAGTCTGGGATTCTCTTGTTTACAACTGCAAGGAATCATGCAATGTTTTAAGGGAATTATTCAGAACCGAAACGAATATAAGATGAGCTAAGCTTATCACAAGAAAAAATGTTATATTAAACAAGAAGAGGTTCTGGGAGTTCAGTTGAATGCAGAACAATCTGATTGGGATCATGATGATAGCTGATGATGATTCGAAGACACAGGAATTGAAGCACATTATATTGAACATGGCACAACTCAATGCTGGTTTATCTCCTCACTCATTTGACACTTCTGGACCAATCCTTTTGATGATGACCAATGCATAAGGTACAAAAACAATAATGACAACTATATTGTTTTGCCATGTAAATCTCTGAACATATCTCTGAGCCATCCTGAATCTCAGTAAATGAATTAACTATCGGCGTCAATACAAGGTGACTCCATATCACTATTGATTCATCGGATATTTATTATGATAGAGCTCTCGGAGATACCAATGTGATTTCTCCTCTGATGAACTTGATCAATAGAACGTAATTTGCTTCTCTTACTTAATTCATTTAAATCTCTAAACATGTAAATTGAATTGTCTCAGCACAAAATCCGAAATATTTTCATTATGGAATCATCTCAAACAAGGAGTTTAGTCTTATCATAAATTGAAAGGTGAAATTGAAAGATTTCAAAAACTAAAATAACTAAATATAAGATCATCAAATAACCATTGTCAAATAATACTCAACAATAACTGTCTCAAAGACAAATCTCTGTTGATGTTCAAGATCCTTAAGAAATGTTCCAAGCATGAACTTGGACTACATATAAGGATGGTGAAATATGCGTCAAAGGTGGAAATGATTGTGGCAAAAGCTAAAGGGGATTTAATGTCATACAAAATCGATTTGCAAAATCATCTAAATGCATATACTCAACAAAAAAATGATTAAAATCAAACGATTTCGGATTGAAAAGGAGCTTTGTGCACATCAAGAAACCATCTCCTGAATGTCACAAGCAAAAGAGGCTCAGATTAAGCTTTACAAAACTCGTGGAAGACAAGGAACTTATAAAGTCATTGCTTTAAAAGACAAAGTCAAGTTTGAATGATTCTCTGTATATAAAACCGCAATCTGTTCAAACAATGAATATGCTTAATCGTAATTGTAAAACGAGTTTTGCAAAACCTGAGTTCCTCAAGAAAGCTCAAAGAGCGAATCCTCGTCTGTATGATATACGGTGCTTCACACAATTGAAATAATCTTGTCGTTGATGTTTAACCCCTGATTCTGACTAAATGATTCGTTCTCTGACAATCTCGAGAACGTCGAACAAAATTAAGCGATACTGCAATCAATACACCGTTTTTGATTAAGCTCAGTTGCTATAATCTTTCTATGATTTTTCGAATCCTACAACGGTAAAAAGTCGCTGTGCAACACAACATTTTTCCAAAAACGTCAACGATGAGTCAAACATCTACTAATAATTGAATTTTCCAAAGAGTCCTTCGTAAACAACAACTATGTGTTAAAGAAACGAATCGATGTCAATCCATTCCTTGGATAAAAAGTGTCAAAGCTCTAAAGAACTTTTCAATGATCACCTAATGGGGGAACAAACAACTTTGTTAGAAAAACGAATGGATGAATCCATTCCTTGGGATCAAAAGTGTAAAAGCTCTAAAGAACTTTTCAAGATTAAAAAGAGTGTTGACACGATTTTTGACGGAGTGGAACGTTGCAAACAAACAATCGCCAAAAGAACATATTTTGGTAACATCGATCCTTTCATTCAAAACACAATAGAAGGAAATTTTGGCCCCCAAATTAGCAAACTCAATGCGGACTTAGAACAATTTCACTTGTGTTTGAAAGAGGAAATGGTTGCTGATTTGAGATACTTTAATTCTCTTGAACATGAAGTAGACACTCTCAAATCTCAACTGGAAACTCAAAAAACACAGTTTTTGAATGAAATCGACCGACTTTCAAGGGAATATTACTATGCTGATCACATGAATGCAATACTTGGTGTGTACACTGATCTGGATGAATTTACTAATTTGCAATGTGATTACGTAGAAACCTGGGAAAAATGTGAACATCTTGAAAAAGAGCTTTCAAAAAGTAGAACAATGTCAAAGAGTTTTGAAGCACTTCAGAAACATGCGATTAATCTTGAACTTGATTTACAACAGTGTAAAGAAAAGATAAAAAATGACAAATCTTTCAAAGAAAATCAGTCAAACGTATTTCTGAAAGAACGTGAACAGTATTTTGAAATTCAAGACTTGAAAGCTCAATTACAAGACAAAGGAATTGCAATAAGTGAGTTGAAGAAACTCATAGAAAAGATGAAAGGAAAATCTGTGGAAACTAAGTTTGAAAAATCATCGGTTATTCGACAACCGAATGCTTTTAAAAGTCAAAGACAATCCATTTTAGGTAAACCAGCTATTTTTTCAGATTCTCTTGCAAAGAAAGATTTCTCAAAGTCAAAGCCAGTTACCACACAAAATGTGTCTAATGATTTTTCAAAACCAGTCACTGCACAGATTTTGCCTCAGAATATGTTGCCAATTGTCAAGAACATAAATGTGATTGCACCAAGAATGTATAAAGTGCACACAAATCCTAATCAAACTAGAACCCCTCAGTTGCATGAAGACATTAGGAAACCTAACAAACGCGTGTCTTTCTCTACAGGAGTAATTCCCAATACTAGTGTTAGCAGACCACAGCTTAAGAGCAATCATCTGGAAGATAGAGTCATGTCTAACAATAGTCAAGGGAAGAAGCAAGAAGTAGAAGACCACCGTAGGAAGTTTAAGTTTTCAAATAATAAAACGTCTGTAACTGCGTGTAATGACAGTTTGAATGCTAAGACCTCGAATGTTAACTTTGTCTGTGTTACTTGTAGAAAGTGTGTGCTGAATGACAATCATGATTTGTGTGTTCTACATTATATCAATGCCGTTAATTCTAGGACTAGACAACCAATGGTTGTGCCTATTAGTACTAGAGAACCAAAGCAGAATGTGAACCAATCTGTTGCAACATCCAGTAAGAAAACCGTTGCAACAGACTCCACTGTCAAGAAATCTAGAAACATAACTAGGAAGTTATATGAGCAAGTTAGTAAGACATGCAGTTGGTGGTATCCTAAGTATACACCACACGGATACAATTGGAAACCTAAGTCTCAAAAAGGAAATGTTAACCCAAACGTTAGTATGCCTCTAGGAAATGCATCTAGAACTGCTAATATTTTGGAACATAAGACTCCTAGGTGTTCCACTGTGTCCAATACTCCATTGTCTTCTAATTCTTTTGCAGCTCGTCGAGATCATTCTATTCATCGTCGACTCTGGGTGCTCAAAGCACATGACCGGAAATCTCAAACTTCTAACTAATTTTGTGGAGAAATTTCTGGGAACGGTGAAGTTTGGAAATGATCAAATTGCACCAATTCGTGGCTACGAAGATCTGGTTCAAGGAACTATTACCATCAAACGGGTTTATTACGTCGAAGGGCTCAATCACAATTTATTCTCGGTTGGTCAATTCTGTGATGCGGATTTGGAAGTTGCTTTTCAGAAGTCTACATGTTATATCCGTGATTTGAAGGGAAATGATCTTCTTACAGGTTCTCGTGGCACAGATTTGTATTCCATTTCTCTGCAAGACTTAACAACTCCCAATCTAATTTACTTAATGGCTAAAGCAACATCGTCTTAAGAATAATATTGTGAATGGGCTTCTAAAATTAAAATTCGTCAAAGATCATCTGTGTTCTTCTTGTGAGCTGGGGAAAGCAAAAAGAAAGTCTTTTCACACTAAGACTACCTCGAGCTCAAAAAGACGGTTACAACTTCTACACATGGACTTATGTGGTCCAATGCGGGTAGAAAGCATTAATGGAAAGAAATATGTTCTCGTAATTATTGATGACTACTCCCGATATACTTGGACTGACTTCTTGAGGTCCAAATATGAAACACTTGGATTTCTCATTGATTTCCTCATACTTGTACAAAGAGGACTTCATGCTCAAGTTATAACAGTTTGAACTGACAAAGGCACGAAATTTCTTAATAAAACTCTTCATGCATACTTTGTAAAAGAGGGAATAAGACACGAAACGTCAACTGCTCAAACACCTGAACAAAACAGCGATGTCGAAAGACAGAACCGTACTCTTGTTGAGGCTGCTCGAACAATGCTAAGCGCCACTAAAGTTCCTTTGTTCTTCTGGGCTAAAGCAATTGCAACAACATGTTTTACTCAAAACCGTTCACTTGTAATTCCTCAACATGAGAAAACACCTTACCATATCATCAATGCCCGAAAACCGTCAGTTAAGTTCTTTTACATCTTTGGTTCTCTTTGCTATATCGTTAGAGATGGTGAAAATCTTGATAAAATGAAGGAAAAAGGTGATGCATGTATTTTTGTTGGGTATTCTACTCAGTCAAAGGCTTACAGGGTATTTAACAAGAGAATAAGGATAATAGTTGAAACAATTCATGTTAACTTTGACGAATTTCCTCAAATGACGTCAGATCACGTCAGTTCTGACCCCGGTCCATAATGTTCGACAACGGTACTTAAACAAGATAGTTTAAGTCCCAGTCCACAAAGTCAAGGAAGTGTTCCTCAAGTTGCTGAGACAGTAACAACGTCAAATGAGCTAGAATTGCTATATAGTCCGGTGTACAGTGAATTACTTAATGGAAATTCTCATGTTGTGTCAAAGTCTTCCGTTGTACATGCTGCTGATAATCCCGATAAACGTCAACAACATAACACAACTCACACCTCTACAAAAACTGATTTTGCAGATCCACCTCCATTGAACATTCAATCAACTCACAAAACTCCAACTCAAGTACCAACTGTCATTGCACTTAAGAACATTATTCAAGCATAATCCGATACCGAAAATGTACAATTTGACGACGATGAATTTATCAACATCTTCAGTACCCCGGTACAAGAACAAAGGGAGACATCGGATCGTCATGTTGATTCGTCAAACATGCATACTTTATATCAACACCATCTCTCTACACAACGTTGGACAAGAGATCATCCATTAGAACAAGTCATTCAAAATCCTTCTCAATTAGTTAGAATAAGACGTTAGCTAGAAACAGATGGCAAGATATGTATGTTTGCACTCACCGTGAGTCGAACCGAACCAAAGAACATCAAAAAAGCCATTGCTGATTCTGCATGGATTGAATCAATGCAGGAAGAACTTCATCAGTTTGATCGATTAGATGTATGGGAATTAGTCGACAGACCACTTTACAAAAATGTCATTAACTTAAAGTGGCTCTGGAAAAACAAACGTGATGAGGAAAATACTATCATTCGCAACAAATCTCGTCTTGTAGCTAAGGGATATGCTCAAAAGGAAGGAATTGATTTCGAAGAGTAATTTACACCAGTTGCTCGGTTAGAAGTTGTGCGGTTGTTCATTGCGTATGGTGCACATAAATCTTTTACAGTGTACCAAATGGTTGTTAAAATAACATTTCTTTACGGACCTCTGAAGGAAGAAGTGTACGTAAACCAACTAGATGGATTTGTTGACCCATATCATCCTGACAAAGTCTACCATCTCAAGAAAGCATTATATGTTCTCAAACAAGCACCAAGAGCGTGGTATGACGAACTCTCCAATTTCTTGGTATCCAAAGGATTCTATTGATCCAACTCTGTTCATAACTAAACATGGGGAAGACATATTGCTTATGCAAATTTATGTTGATGACATAATT